>JACEIK010004029.1:106267-145446 GCA_018107945.1 Datura stramonium
GGTTGACAAAGTAGTATAGGAGGTTCAAAATTCACGTTAAGATTCTAAATTCAAATCTCAAGTATTATATTTTTATTTTTCAAATCCCTCTGAATCTGTCACCGATAAATTAACGGAACGCACGCTTTCTATTTTTATTTTAAGTAAAGAGAGAATGCTCAACAAGAGTGGATCGGAGGACATAAAGAAGAGGGAGATATATATATTAGGCTTTATAGATAGGAGCCACTTAATAATATCGGTGCCTTAAAGTCGAACTTTAAGGGGGCGGGGGGTATTTCTTTCTAAAAAAGATATTATATATTATTAAGCATATTTCTTTTTAGTTTTTCCTAAGATATAAAATTGTTATTAATCTTCTTACACATCATTTAATCAGCTTTTTTTTTAAATATTGTTAATCTTAATCAAATAGAATATGATTCGAAAAATTGATAAATTATTTTAAAAATTCAATATAGATAAAACACAAAAAATGAATATTGGAGCCTAAAGCCCTAACTTTAGAGGCTTGATCCTGTGGCCGAACCCTGGTTATAAGCTATTGAGTGGGATTGTAGCATGTTGATGACTCGATGGGTTAAATTGAGAGAGGAAAAAATATATAAATTTATAACTCAATTATGATAAATTTATTTAGTTTATAAATATTGATCGCGAGTAAATTATTTAGATACATGTAGTGCCTTCATGGCCAACAAACATCAACTATCTTTGCCAACGTATTCATCACACACCTAACTTTCAAATTCGAATGTATTATAATCTCACAAATGTATTTTTCATACGTAAACTTTATGATTAAAAAAATACATTTGCATGGCTTTTGAAATTCACAATTACACAAAATTAATACAAATTGCGTATTGAGTAAGAAACCAAATGGTTGTTTTTGTTTGGTGATGACCTCCTTTTAATCATATATACACACCTCAGAAGCTACTTAAAGATCAACTTAAAATTTTGATTAAAATATACTAAATGCTTAAAGTATTATCGTATTTAAGTGACAGAGGTTGATCTAGAATTTAAATTTTATGAATTCGATATATTACAAAAATTATTAACCATTTGAGTTACAGAGTATAAAGTTTAATAAATTTCTTAACACATACACATATAAAGTTTGAGTCAAATTACTGAGTTTGCTGAACCCATAACTTTTTCTGTGAATCCGCCCCTAGTAAGAAAATATATTACTCCATCTAATTCATTTTATATGACATTATTTGATCAAAAATAAAGTTTTTATTAGGAAAAATAAGAAACACTCCATAATATACAAATAAGGCCCTATATATAGTCTCGTGGTCATGAACAAGTCATGTCATATTTAAGAGAGTGTCCTTAGAGGTTAAAAAAAATGAAAATGTTAAAATTAAATAGCTCCATAATTTCAAAAGGTGTCAATCTTTTTCTCAATAGGCTAAAAAGAGAAAAGACCTATATGATTTAATGAGGGTAAATATTTATCTGCACTCAATGTTTATAATACATCATAAATTAAGATGAATATATGTATTAATTAACTAACTACGTGATTTAGCGATAACTAATAAAAATGTACATAAAAACATGCACTATATATTTATTGGATTGATGTAAACACTGAGTAAGTCCGAATTGAAAATCAATGAATCATCTGTACCTACTTCCTATTAGGTTTAACTTTAGATTGCCAAGGATTGAGACACTTTCTGCTTTTGTCATTCTAGTACTCCAAATTAGGCCTTCTACATACTTCTTATGTATATTTAATTACTCCCAAAAAATTTTTTAATTAATTTAGTCTAAACAACTTGAAAATGTTTGTTCAGTCAAATAATTTTATGTGGATACTAAAACAGGCAAGACTTGAGTGTGAGCCGTTGGGTAAGGTGAGACTTTCATTTAATCTCTTATCTAAATCTGCCCTTTACTTATTTCTATGGTTTTTTAGTCTTTAAAATGTCTCTCATAATCCTCTCATTCTTCATGTACTAATCAGTATTAAAACTTTTCATAATCCTATCAATCTTTAAGACAAAAATGCCTCAGAGATCACCACAATTGTCCACATTTTTCAAGAATGTAATACTTGGCTACCAATATGTTGTGAATCACTTCTTGACATGTCTATTGGTGCCCATAATGGCTGCTGTTCTTGTGGAAGCCATTCAATTAGGCCCTGAGGGAATTTCCAATCTTTGGGATTCCCTTCAGTTTGATTTCATCAAGACACTCTGTTCATCTTTCTTCGTCATCTTCGTGTCCATTTTATACTTCATGTCAAGGCCTCGAGGGGTTTACCTCGTCGATTATGCATGTTACAAGCCACCTGTGTCGTGTCGCGTCTCATTTTCAACGTTCATGGAGCATTCGAGACTTATACTTAGTTCAGAGCCAAAGAGTGTTGAGTTCCAAATGAGGATTCTTGAGAGATCTGGTTTAGGAGAAGAGACGTGTCTTCCACCAGCAATTCATTATATTCCACCAGCACCTAACATGGAATCTGCAAGAAAAGAAGCTGAAATGGTGATATTTTCAGCCATGGATTCTCTCTTCAAGAAAACAGGAGTAAAGCCTAGAGACATTGACATTCTTATAGTGAATTGCAGCCTTTTTTCGCCGACGCCATCGTTGTCAGCAATGGTGGTTAATAAGTACAAAATGAGAGGCAACATTAAGAGCTTCAATCTCTCAGGAATGGGGTGTAGTGCAGGGTTAATCTCCATTGATTTAGCTCGTGATCTTCTCCAAGTTTATCCCAAATCGATCGCTGTGGTTGTCAGCACAGAGATCATCACGCCGAATTACTACAGAGGCAAAGATAGATCAATGCTCCTCCCTAATTGTCTCTTCAGAATGGGTGGCGCTGCTATTCTTTTATCAAACAGGTGGTGGGCAGATCAGTGGCGAGCCAAATACAAACTGCTACATGTGGTTAGAACCCACAAAGGATCCGACGACAAATCTTACAACTGCGTGTTTGAAACTGAAGATTCGGAAGGGAAAACAGGAATTTCTTTGTCAAAAGACCTTATGGCCATAGCAGGGGAGGCATTGAAGTCTAATATAACAACAATTGGACCACTTGTTCTTCCTCCATCAGAACAACTCCTCTTTCTCTTCTCACTCATTGGCCGAAAGGTCTTTAACCCGAGACTGAAACCGTATATTCCAGACTTCAAACAAGCGTTTGAGCACTTCTGCATTCATGCCGGTGGCAGAGCAGTGATCGATGAACTGCAGAAGAACTTGCAGTTGTCTGCAGAACACGTTGAGGCTTCGAGAATGACGCTGCATCGATTTGGGAACACGTCGTCTTCATCATTGTGGTATGAACTGAGTTATATTGAAGCTAAGGGAAGGATGAAGAAAGGTGACAAGATTTGGCAGATTGCATTTGGGAGTGGATTCAAGTGTAACAGTGCTGTTTGGAAGTGTAACAAGACAATAGAGACTCCAAGTGATGGACCTTGGTCTGATTGTATCCATAAGTACCCAGTTTATATCCCTGAAATAGTTAAGCTCTAGTAGAATATAATTATCCATAGCAGAGAAGAAAAACACTGGTTTTATATGTAGATAATCTGTTTGCTATTTCAGACTCATGAAAACTATATGGAACTGATATACACCACTGCAATTTATAGACACCATATGACAATCTCTAGGCAATGAAACAGCACTACCACAATAACTCATTAGCTTATAATTGAATAGAAAGAGATGTGAATCGTACAAAACAACCACATTCTTCATATGAGATCAAATAAGCTCGAGGTCCGATTGGACAATCCTGGTTTCAAACAGTATTCATTTCATAAAGTTTGAGTTACACTTCCAAATAGGGAGAAAGCCTTGCCATTACATTTTGCTTCAAGTGCTATCACACATATATATAGGACTCTAACGTCTAGGAGGACCACGATTGTCATAGAAACCCCAACCACTGCCACTGTACGGATCACTATATGCACTGCCAGGATATCTCATCTCTGGGCTTCCATTCATCATGCCATAAGCTCCGGCACCTAAATGAAATAGAGAACATAAACTAAGTTGTTTCCTGGGGTTGAAACTTTACATCAGAGAAGCAGATAAGATGGAGATAGAGAACTTACCAAGGCCCTGTCCAACTTTATCTGCTCGCAGCTTTTCAATTTCACGAGCCATAGAAATGAGATTCTTCTCCATAGATTGATTTTGTTCCACCAGTTCCATATTTGCTTTCTTCTCATATTCAAATTGTCTCCTACAATTTCATCATCAATTTGAATAGTAAAAGAGAAGTTTGACAAGTTATCCATGCCTACATTATGACAAACGAGGCTCTTGACACCAGAGGACCATAATAACAATGTTTTCATGTTTATTCATCTTTTCTTAGGGGAGAAAGTTTTAACTCCATACCTTGCTTCTGCCAATTCTTTGTGCATTCCTTCAATATCAGTCTTCATAGCTGATAGCTGCTTATTCTCAGTTTGTAGTCGATTAGTATCCTTAGTAAGAGTTTGAACTTGGGCAGATAATTCTTTCTGTAAAGCACTTAGCTTCTGAGCTTCAGCTCTCAACTGAATTACCTCTAACCTTAGAGGCTCAGCAGATCGAAGATCAGCCTCTAACTTCATTCCTCTGTCAATATACTCTCTTACTTGTGCCTCATTATCAGCACGCATTTTGGGAATGACCTGACTTAATCTATGCATTTCATCTTTCATAGCAGATAATTCCCTTTCAAGCATCACATTCTCATCAATCACGTGTCTGTTTTCAGCAAGTAATCTCTGCATGTCCCTATGCTGGAGCTCTAGTTCCTCTTCAAGGGCTGATGGATGAGGGAGGGGTCCTGGTCCTCGCTGCATAACAACCCGTGGTGGTGGCCCATCACGGAATCCTCGGAAATTATCAGGTTGACGGGGCATACGATTTCTACCAGCCATAACTATGAAGAATCAACGAAGAAAATAAATAAAGTTCATACTTGAAATTTAAAAGTTGACGAGAAAAAGAGAAATCATAGAAAAAAATCCCCAACAGCAAAGGAGTGATAAGTAGAGACTTACAACCCAACAAGAAATCCACAACCCCTACACCTTTGAGGGGCAGATAGATTATTTCTGATAGACCCTTGGCTCAAGAAAAGAAGCAAAGAACCTCTATATATAATAATTTTATTGACACAGAGAAGGTGTACAATAGTGTTGAGAAAAGTCTTTTGGTGGGCAATAGAGAAGAAAGGAATTCATATTGAATATATACATGTCACAAAGCATATGCACGAAGCAGATTGTCACCAGTGTGAAAACAGTAATAGGGAATATAATGGAGTTAATCATAACTGTGGGTCTAAACCGAGTATCATTATTATTATTATTATTTTGATAACCGTGGTGTCCAGGCCAGCTTGCGCACGCCTCGACTAATCCCACGAGATACCTGCAACCTCCCACCATCAACATGTATCAGGAAACTCTGTCCACCAAGACTAGAACAAATGAGAAGAAATCACCTAGTGTATTTTTGTCTCTGCTGAGGTTTGAACCTGAGACTTCATAATTCTCACCCACTTCATTGACCACTAAACCGAGTATTATATTGAGCCTGTTCTTGTTTACCCTAGAAATGAATGAGCTACCAAACAATAAGAGATGAGGTCTTGTGGTGTATATCGTTTGTAGCCAATATTGTGTTAGTTCACAAGATTCGCGAGTGTGTTAACTAAAAGCTTGAACTATGAAACACAATGTAGAAAATAATGGTTTTATGATAAACAGAAGTGAAACAGAATATATGTACTGCAAGTCTAACTAGCATAAGAAGAGCAAGATTGAGGAGAGATTAGACGGATTCAAATGCCTAAATGCAGAAAATCCAACTATCTAGATTCAATCAGAAGAATGACCTGAGAGAAGAAGATGTAACACATAAGTAAAACAAGAATGGTTGACATGGAAAAGTACTAAAGGAACATTGTACAATAGAGAATGACTACATAGGTAAAAAGCAAGTTCAATAGAATGGTTGTAAGACCAACAGTGTCATAGAACAATGAAGATGGAGCCTTTAAGGTCCAGCGTATCCATAACACAAGTGTTGCACAAATACATATGTTAAGATGGATCTGAAGTCATGCAATTATCACATCTAAAAGAAGGTACAGCTAGCACATATAGAAGGAAAAATGAGAGCAGCATGGAAAATCACAAGCAGAGAGATCCATTATCCCATCCTGTGTAGACCTTTGAAGGCACCGGTTAGTAGGTGGGTAACCATAATGATTAAGGGGTTAAAAAGGACGAGGTAAAATTAAAATCTTATGAAAGCAAATTGTTTTGAAACACTAATGGAAGAAAAAGATACATATCGCACGGGTCATACCAATTAAATTGTGATTAAAGTTGAGTGATATTGGCAGATTTAATTAGGTTTAATGCTTACTAGGAGTACCTTTTAACCAGTTAGAGATTTGTATGTCAGCAGAATGTGTAGAGAGCTTCTAGTGTTAGAGTGCCTAGCTATTGATATTTCAATGAAATGCATTCAAATGAACCAAATAGATAGCGATAATCCATATAGCCAACCCCAACAACTTGGGATTGAGTTGTAGTTGTCCTAGTTGTATTCATTGACTTCTTTTATTTTCATTGTGGTATCTGGGACAGCTTGCACGTACCTCCACTGATTCCCAGGATATCTGTCACCTCCTACTAGCAACAGGTAATGGTCTGTCTACTACAACTAGAACAAATATTAAGAAATCACCTTGTGTTTTTGTCTATGTAGGGATGTAATCCTTGACCTTTTTTAGAATAAAACCTTTGGATTTAAAAACTATCCTAAAAGCACTATAAATCAAGCATGGAAAGGATGCTTAAGAAAACCATTGTCTAGACAATTTTGTACGATGACCCAAAAAAAAATAACATTATGCAAACTGAAGTAATGCACATAGAAGGAATAAGTCGAGATTGAGAGCCGATATGGCAAAGATAGCTCATTCAGTTACTAAGTGTAAACTCAACACTAGGAATGGGTTGATATATCTAGAAAGCATATTTGATACTCCCTCCATCCCAATTTATGTGGAAGTATTTAAAAGTGCACATAATTTAAGAAAGAAAGACAGACTCTTGAAACTTGTGGTCGTAAACAAGCCATCGGTATTTGTGTGGCCATAAATCATCTTATTAAGGGTATAATGAAAAGTTTAAAATTAAATTATTTCTAAACATAAATAGGTGTCATTCTTTTTTGGGAAAAACTAAAAAGGGAAGCATGTCACATAAAACGGGACAAAGGAAGTACTATGCAACATTTGGGATAGTTCATATATCCAGAAAGCATATTTTGGAACCATGCAACCCAAGTTACAAATCATATATGATAAATTAAGAAGCCAAACTTCATAAGAATTGTCTTCTCGTTGTGGTTACATGTACTTTAATTAGAGTAAACACACAATGCTGCTTAAATTTTATGTGATCTATGAGTAAAAAGCACAATGCTTACAGAAATGACCTCCTAAAATCGGACTATTGATGAGTATGATAACTTACTGAGGTGAAATTTAATGAATGGAATTCAACAGTCATCACCCATCAGAAAAATTCTAAGAAAACCTTTCTAAGGCAGGCAAGAACTCTGAAACTTAGTATCTCAACCCCCTTGCGTATTTGTCCTTACGTCGTAATGGATAACTCGCAGCAAGTTCTGCAGATTAAGGCAGTTCATCCACCAGGTCTAGGAACCTTGAGGTACTGTGACATGGAGTAGAATCAAGGTCCCTTTGTAAAATAATGCCATTCCTTTTGAGTTCATCCTCTGTGTTTATGTCAACAACCACTTAATTATTTGTCGTTAAACAAACAGACACACATGATTCCCAAGAAAGCCAGAATTTCAGAAGACATCACTAGGGAACTACTTATAGAATTTGCCTCATAAACATTGACCTTTGCTCAAGAGCCAAGGACGCAAGGCAAAGACCAGCATTACAGCAATTCTGACAAAACAATAGAGATGTGTTATAATTAAAGAGAACTCACTGAACCACTAACCATAGTCCTTATTTCTAGTATCAATTATTCATACACTAAAATCCACCACTGTTCCCTATAAATGCGAATCGAGTTCCTCAGACAACTAATTCTATAACAAAAACCTAAAATCGCAAGCAAAGTTTGGCACTCTCATGCTCAGTGAAATTAATTAATTGAACATGTTAGTTTCAACATACAAAAGTAAAAAACCAAAAAAAAAACTCAAAATTCATAAACTTGTAAGTATCGGAATAAATTATTTCGCGTTCATGAGCCTTTCCACACAAAAGAAAGCTTAATTATACTAGTAAATTCCTAAATTTCATCACAGCTACAAAAATTAAGTTATAATTCTGAAAAATCTGTACAAAACAAACCAACATTCTTATCCTCCGCCGCCACAACCACCACAGGCAAAAAAAAAGGTATTTCCGCCACGCGGTGTAAAGAGGTGAAGATATATGCAGAATCTGAAAACGGATTCAGATTCAATACAGCAAGTAATACGGATTGAAGATTCGCAGCTGATATAGAGAGGGATTAACGGTACCTGAGAGATACAGCTGCTTCGACGACGATGAAGCTCGGCGGAGAACCGAGAAGACACACCACCTAAAACGCCACTATGGGCCATAATGAATAGACAAAAGTGCCTCTTCAAGTTTGGGCTTTGTTAATGGGCCGAACGAATAACTACCGGGTTACATGCCCGGATAGCCAATTTTGGGACCCTTATTTAACGCATAGCCGAAGTGTGGAGTAACTCTTAAAAATTTAGCCACTTCATAATCAACTTCTAACATACGTAGAGGAACTCGCAAAAATCTGCATACGATGTTTATATATTTTATTTAGAAATTCAACATATTATTTGCACAAACAAACTTCAAACTATACACATTTAAATATAAATTACTAAACCATGTTAGTGTGAAGGAGCTCGCAAGACAAAATGAAATAATGAGAAAAAATAGATAAAAATAAAGAAGGGTGACAATAATGATTACATGAATTCCTTTGAATTGTCAAAGAAATATTATTATTAACAAACATAACAAATATAAAATCAAGGGAAAAAAAACAGACAAGATCACATAAATGGTTACATTTAGGTTGAAATTATACTTAAAAGTAGCAATATTTTCGTTATTCATAAAATATGACAATATTTTATTGTTATGTATTATATTTTTATTATTTAAACGTCTTAAATACCTATTTAAACGTCTTAAATACATATACAAATGTGTTGTTAGTTGAGTGATTTTAGGATTGTGTTCCTTTAATTTTCAGTTATCATGATTCACTCCTTCATTATAATAAATAGATTTTATATTTATTAGATGATAAATATAACGAAATTCAAATTTTACTCTAAATATATATACATATGATGAAGTTAAATAAACACATAGAAATACAATATATCATTTAGATGTATAATATTGGCACTTCATATAATTTTTCTTGTGAGTGTTCAATATGTATGCATTGTATCAAAATAGAACCAAATACATATATGTATGTCAAATCTTAAAAAAAAATACAGAAAGAATTACGTATCTAATTATATCAAAAATAATCATATACCTCTAATAAAGGAAGATTAAAGAATTAAAATATAATAATACAATACATATTGTGTATATATATACACATCTTGTATAATATATTATCATGTTTAGTATGTAATATTATGTGTTTACATTGTATCACAATATAGCTAAATACAAATATCTAGTTATTTTATGAAAAATACATGATTAAATATATGTGAAGAAGCTTTTTGAGAATTACAAAACGGTTCTAAAATTGAAATTCACCCGACAGAAGATTTTTGGTGAAATATATAAAATATAGGCCCAAAAAAATTCTAAAGGGAATTTCAAAATATAATAAAAATATACCTCTATTAGAGGGATTTTTTCACTCTAGAATCTACTTGAAACCCTAAACCTTTTTATCTAAATACAAAGAATACATATCTTAAATGGATAATTCATTCAAATTATAAATGTAATTCATCGTATTAGCTATTTATAAGCTAATTAAAACTCAAAATCAAAAAAGGCAAAAATGGATTTAAATAATTTTTGGAAAATCTGCTAATGGGGGAAAGACTGGAGAGAGTTCAGTGGTGAGAAGGATCACATCGGAGAAAATTGCAGCATGTATGAGGAGAGAGAGAATAAAAAGAAATCAAACACAATTCATAAAAAATAAATAGATATCACATTAAATAAAATAAAGTCATACTATGTAATTTTTTTGAAACTGTGATTTATTATATATAAATACTTATAATTTCAGTTGGCATTATACAAATTTTTCAAATAAAAAAATAATCCATGCAAAAGTCAACAATGAGTTAAACAAAAAAATTTATTTGACAATCCCGCGTAGGGAACCTATGGTCCTATTAGTGTAAGGTCTCTATCCCTTCAATTATTTAAATTGTTCCCCTAACTTTTAGATATTTTGGTATGATATACCATGCAATTTTGTACGTGCACAATGTGATCCTTATAAGATAAAAAAATTACCTATAAAAAATTATATCACAATCTATGCAATAATATACAGAAGCAAAATTAAAATTAGCAATTTCAATATTTTGAAAATAAAAATTCACTCATACGACATTTAAAAGTCCATTAAATTAAAATATAAATATTTTAATAATTTATATATACTACTAAACACTAGATATAGAGTGACATGACTTACAATTTCTATTATTTCTTCTCAATCTCCGCATCAAACTAGGTGCTCAAGTAGCAAACAAGTCTAAATCATAGTTGATGAGTGGATTACACAGTTCATTTCATAATTCTTCAGTCACAGTAAGAACCTGCAAGTTCTTATTTTATAATTTATGTTATCTCTTTGGTCTACATTACGTGTTCATTCAGTAAATAAAAGTACTTCAATATTAAAATGATATTTGCAAAATACAGAAAAGTTATAAACACAAAGTAATTTCATTAAAACCCCAGTATAAGATCATTAAACGCATAAAGTGCATTTTTAAAATTTTTCACCTATTCAATACCATATCGGGACTTGAATTATATTTGATTTGCATCGGTAATCACATATGGTAAATCACTTAATAAAAATGAAAATTTATCAAAATTTAAATTCTGAGATCTTTTGACCATAGGACTACTATACTCCACTCAGAACCCTTTGATTGTTATAATACAATATAATATAATATATATACACACACGCCAGGAAAATTTAGCAAGTGGGTGGCAAGTCTTCTGTGTGGTTCAAACGAGTCCTTGATTGCAGGACTGTGAAAAGAGAAGATACTGGGGCTTCGATCCAAAACCGGGCTAAATCTAATTCCACATGGGTATCTGTACTTTTTGAGCCAACCAGATGGCAACTATGCATGGAACATCATACTATAAGAAAAATGATACATTAATGGTCCCAAGGACCCTTTTAATACATTTTTCTAGGAATTTTCCAAAATGCCTCGCTTTTGTCTGGCCTAAATGGTAATGGGCAATCTAGGCCCATTAATTTAACATGAGTTATTAGATTATTTTTTTGAAATAAATAAAATAAAAAATGTAAGAGAAAAAGAAAATATGATGCACTATCAAATGCACTTTTCAGGGGCTACTTGGTCTTAAATTTTTATTCCTAAAGATACTACTGTGGAGTTGTACTGTCTTTACATTCCATAGGATTTTCTGAATTAAATAAATAATAATAAATTGAACATATGTATCATAAACTATATATCGATATATTCACATTGATTATTAATTCAAAAGATATTATTCTAAAAGTATGATAACAACAATACAAATGCATGTCATGTAATTTTTTTAAACTAAAACGAAAAAATATTATTAGTGATAATTACCAATTTTATTTTATTTTGTAACGAGAGAAATTATTTGAGTAGATTTTCGGCTCAAGAAAAATAACGAAAAATAGTTAATCCTTTCTTTATTTGATATATATATATATATATATATACTATAATTTATGACCTAATTATATATGATAAATTATCTTTTGTTTGGTATGCATGGTTTAGAGTGGCTCCTTTTCCTTTGAATAGAAGTGACCCACAATATTACGCATTTTAATAGAATTTGTAGGGATATTTTAATTTGATCCAAATTTTATTTGAGTTTAATCTTGACATGTGTCCTTCTATCAAAATTAAGAGCAAACTTATGTCAAAATATAATAGGAAAGATGACTCTCTCTAATTAAAATTATAACGAGATGTATATTTAAACTATTTCTCGCCATGATACAGGAGTATATTTAACCCTTTTGTGTTAATCTTATCCTATATTAATAAAATATTTTTTTTATTATATTAAATATATTATTATTATATATGCAATTAATTAAAGAGAGTAAACATTATTCGAAATTGCAAGTGAGACAACAAATAAATAAATTAAAGTCATTGTCAAAGCCGACACGACATGCTTGTCTATACATGATATGAAGGAAAATCCAGCAGGATTTTCTTCTGCAAAGTGTGGATTTTCCACATCACACTTATCCACTTTCATATACCCGTTTTTCCGCAACATTATTTTATCTTTAATCTTGCAATAAATTGAAGAAGACATACAGATAATGCGTTATATTATAAAATAATATTTGCAAAAAAAAGTCATTTTATGATCGATTTCATTATTTTAACATTATTTTGCTTTAATCCCGTGATAAATTGAAGAAGACAAATAGATAAAGGAGGTCTGTTATAGTACATGACCAAAGTCATTTAATTCCTTTTAGAGAAAATCATTAGAGGTTATTTTTTGGTGTGATGATAGACGATTTCATATTTTATTTTCTCTATATGGTTTTATTTTTTAATTTTGGATGTTCAAAGATATTATATATAGATGATCGTGTGTTTGATATGACAGATTACTTAAAAAGTCATCTTCTAAGATTTTTTCCCATCAAGCTCTCATTTCTGTGTGACTTAGTCCGTTTACGCTTGTTTTTCCTACATGATATTATTTTTTTATCCGTGCTAACTATTAAATGAAAGAAGATTACTAACAAAATAGATGACTATAAATTTGACATGACGGATCACAAAGTCATCTTCTAAGATTTTTTTTTTCACCACAAACTCATTTCTAGTGTGACTATTGATTTCATTTGTTTTTCCCATGATAATATAATTTAATCCGTATTTAATGAAAGAAGACACAATATAGCAGATGACTATGTGTTTGGCAAGACGGATCAAAGAAGTCATCTTCTAAGATATTCTCTTCTCATCACCACAAACTCATTTCTGGCGTGACTGATCAATTTGTGTTTGTTTTTTCACATATTTTATCTTAATTTCGCATTAAATTGAAGAAGACACAAAAGAAAAAATGTATTGACACGCCGAAAATTATTTTTCATGTAATTTTAACAAAAGTCAATGTGTGTGTGATTGATCAGGTTCATATATTTGTTATCCCCAATATTATTTAATCCCGTATTAATTAATAGAAGAAGATGAAGAGGATAGATAACTCAGTATTTAACATGGTGAAAGTCATTTTTTGGTTTGACTAATCGGTTTTACGCTTGTTTTTCCAACATCAATTTATCTTTTAACTCGTATTAAATTTTTAAAAACACATCATAAATATGTTTAAAATGACGAAAGTCATTTTTTCTGAATTATTTCTTTATGGAAAAGTCATTTTCTAGTATAACGCTGGATCGATTTCATCTTATAATGCCATATTAAATGTAATGACATATGTAATAAATATAGAAGAAGACATAACAGTCAATCTACCTACCATGTTTTATCCAGCTTATATGTTAAACCTAAATTACATGCTGTTTCATTTTTATCCGGCATTTATATTGTTTGTCACATTTCCATTTTATCCATTTCAAATTGGTTATCTTTATGCCCTCAAATTTTAATTTGCCAATTCTGATGCGTTTTTTTAAAATTGATTTTTTTCAAAACGGTCATTTAATTAATAGCTATTATTTCAATTAGAAAATTATTTTTTTATTGATGAAAATTAGAATTTAAAAAATAACATTTTTTAGATAATAATTATTAATTAAGTGATCATCTAAAAATTAACCTCAGTTTTGTGAGTAGACATGATATAAAATCTAAACTTTAATTCCTTTTCCTACTAATTCTTTTATATATTTAATAGTGTAATTTGACGAAACTCCAATAATGAATTTTTCAGATAATGACTCATATTTTTGAATGTAATTAATTGTGATAACTCATAATTATCTTTAAGTATTTTGATTATGAAAAATATAATTTACATTTTCAATAGATTAAATCCAAAAAATGTCAGAGCAAAGAGGATACAGAGCTTATAAACTATGGAGAGATATTCAAGGCCGGAGCCACTCCTTTAATTACAAATTTATTAAAAATTCAGTAATTTTAGCTCAATTTTTATATTTATATTGTGAAAAAAATTATTTGATATAAGTAAATAATAAATTTAGAACCTTGAAACAAAAAGAATTACAAGTCAAAACATATAAACTAAAGAAAACAAACTGCTGCCTCTTTTAGATGGTATTACTGTAGTTGAATAAAATGTTACCATTTGATTTTGAAGTGTTATTGAAATTATTATGCGTAAAATTTACGCATGAGTTTAATTAATATATATCGATGCATGGGTTGTCTGCTCATCTTTTACGAGAAGAGAGACATTTTATGAGAATTTTTGTAATAGAGTTTTTTTTTTTTTTTTTTTTGGTTTGCTATTTTTCAGAAGGAAAATAACGTTCAGTTGATGGGAAAGGAAATGCCTATTTAAATACGACATCTCATTTAAATGATACCGATTATTCTAAATATAGACACTTATGGGTCGTTTGGTATAGATTGGGATGCACAAATATTCTATGAAATTAATTATCTTCTATATATAAAATAGTTTATTTTATTATTATAAATAAATAATAAAAAATAAATATTCGAGAACTAATTAATATTACTTTATCAAACGTTAAATTAAAATAATTCTGTATTTTATTCTGGTACCCAAAGATCCCTTAATATTTAGCATCTATACGCTTCTTGACGTTATTATTATTTTTCAATAATGCTATTAAGTCTTTTTTCATCCTTTTGAGCCGGGCCCAAGGAAGAGAAGATAAGGATATGGATGAGTGAAGGAAATTAAAGTGCAAAATTAAGATGGCCATTTCCCAGCTCTGCAATTGATGAGAGACAATGGCTGCTTTGGCATCCATTTCTCTCTCCCTCTCCTTGCAATTAACCCTAAATCACCAAATAATTTATCAATTTCACAAATTTCTTTCCACCAGAAACTTCCATCCTCACTCCGATTCACAGCCAACATCTACCTATCATCCAAAATTACCCGAAATTAGACTCGCTATTTCAGATAATTTCTCCTTATCAGAAGCTTAACCTAGATGAAACGGCCGATCAGGATTGTTTTTCCACCGGTGACGACGGGAGTTTCCACTGTCATATCGCCTCCTCTTCATCGCGTTCGTCGGATTATCCATTCTCGTACAATAGGTGTAATCTACATTGCCGTCACGGATTTTTTGCAGAAGAGAGAGAAGGAGAAATTCGAGAAAGAAGAAGCGGCGAAGAAGAAGAAGAGCGCCGGAAGGGGAGTCGTCGCTGTATTCAGAGGTGGACCGAGAGGATTCGGACAAAAAGTTGAAGAATCTGGAAGATGATTAGGATGAAAATGGAGCAGGAGTAAGAAGTTATGCTGCGGTTTTAACTTTTAATCCAAAAATAAACTTCAACCAGCTCCCGCCAAATTCTTTTCTTTGTTAGGGCTTGCAATTTGTATCATTTTTACTCATTTACACTACTGAGCAATACTTATTGGTGGAAAGAAGAAGAAAAGTTACTGCATCTACTGTGTTTACTTTCGATTACAACACGAAGTTACACTGGAATAATAATAACAGCATATATTATTATTTTTATTTCAATTTACATAGCGGACTCCTTTAATTAAATATATATGCGTTCATCAGTTAAAATTTGTAAGTTACTTAATTGATCATAATATGTTATTTAGTTGATTTTTTACGTGGACGAAATATTACTATAAACAATTATATATGGTTATAAATCACCTTAATATACCATGAGTGCATAAAAATTAAATTCATTAATATATATAGGTTCTTGCTATCTAACCTATGCAACTATTGAAACTAGCAACATCATCAAACCGCAAAAGGCACTATGTACCTCTTATGCTCTATACATGGAATTCTTTTGACAAGCTATACCTCAAAGTAAGCTCGTTCGGTAGCATCGATGGTAATTTCAAATAAAAAAATTAATAATAATTAATGTGTGTTTTGATATATAGTTGGTGGCTACTTAGTAAAAATTGCACACTTGATAGTTTAGATATGAAACTCGAAAAAGGAATAATTTAGGTGTATTTTACTATTAACTCTTTAGTATTATTAATCCTGTTCAGTTTATTTTTAATTTATGTATAACTAATGTTATGTATTAGTTTTACAACCATATTTGGTGTTATCCTATGTATAGTACAGATTAAAGACACAATTGCCCCTCAAATTTTATTTAATACACAAACTAATAACGAAAATAATATCAACATAACTGCATTACTAATTCTGATACTATTAATCCACTCTACTCAGTATTATTTTTATATACCCAACAAATCGATTTCTAATTATATTATGCCTTTGCGCTTTGAGTTTATAGAATAGTTTAGGGGGTAGGTGGTAAAAAGTAGAAGGGGACCAACAAACTGTTTTTCAACTTTAAATTTGTATTATGTTTGTTATTTATTATTCATTATTCAGAGAGTCAAACATTTCCAAAAAGGTATTGCAACATGAAAATTAAATAATAGTCCTTCGATTCAAAAGGATAAAAAAATCGAAATATGAAGGAAACTTTTAGTTATCATTTGTTTCGAAATAAATTTCATCAATTGAGTACTAGATAAAAGGTACTGCAATATATGCTATACGTTTTTTTAAAAAAATAATTACAAGTATTTAAATATATGGAAAATTACAATAAAAGACTAAATTATTTGATTTTGTCCAAAAGTAATAGAGTCATATAAAGTGGAACTAAAGAATTGTGTTTTTTTAGGTTACGATTTGTAAATATCAGCACCGCAGTTGTGAAAGACCCTTAATCTTCTTGTAATCTCTAAAGTATTAATATCCATCTTTTTTAAAATTCAATGTATGGAATATGGAAAAAAAATCAAATATCTAGTTACCTTTTTCTCAAATGATATATTCATATTAAATATCAACACATTTATACTCAAAGCAGACAATCATCAAGTCATTTGTGTAATTGGATAGACACGATGTCTTCATCTTTAATCTGAAATTTCATATTCGAATCATAGAAATTCAAAAATTCTACTAAAGAAGCAGAAGCAGAAGCGTTTCTCTTTGAATGACTTTGCATATCCACAACAACAATAACTACTCAATGTAATATCACAAATAGGGGTTTGGAGATAAGAGAATGTACAAACTTTATCCTTACCTCTTGAAGTAAAAACTATTTCTGAAAGATTCTCGACTCAAGTACCACATATCAAAGTAGTTTGTAAAGTAAAATATAAAAGTAAAGAAGACATGATAACAAATACTCCCCTTGTTTCAATTTATTTGTTTGGTGACTTAACACGGAGTTGTTAGAAAGTAAATAAGATTTAATTTTGTGGTCTTAATCTAAAACTATGTAGAATCTATCAAAATGTTATTTAATCTTGTGATCTTAAACATGTCATGTGAAAAGTTAGAATTATAGAGAGTTGCTAAAAAAAAAAAAAAAAAAAAAGAATATCTTTTTCTTTTTTGAAGAATCATAAGATTTTTCAAATAAATTTGAAATTCAAAGCAGTAATAACATGTAAAGCATTACATAAGAAATAATAACAACAATAAAATAATATGATAACTGAAGTAAATAATCTCATACATTATAATGAATTAATCGAGCAAGTAAATTTATATACGAAACATGAGTAAAAAACTCAAACAAAGCAAGACAATCTAACAAAAGTGTCTTTTCAAATTTAGAGAGAATAGACATGGACACTTGGATGGAGAAATTGGATCAAATTTTCAGAATAATTCTTCATCCTCAACACAAGTGGGACCCTTTGAAATCCCTTTGATTACAACTTCATCCAATCAGAAGCAAGAATCAAGGATGAACTTTACCAACTTAGCCAATTAAAATACAGATAAGGCCTTATTGTGGACCCACATGTACAGTCTCCCATTCCTTAGAAAACTCCCCCTCCCCCCAAAAACTCAAAATTGTTAAAATATATATATATATGTTATATATATAAAAATAAGAACTTTAATTGCTGTAAAAGTGCATCTTGTGGGTTCCTCATTAACAAATTTTAGCATTGCCTTTTGAGTTCCTCTAGAGCTTTTTCTCCAACAATTATTATACATAAAGATCTAACTCAACATATCTCCCCTTAGTTTTCCTCAAAAGTACCAAAAATTTCAAAAGAGTAGAAAGTCCATGCAATTTTGTTGATATTTCTAGTTATATATATATTTTTGTATCTCAATACATAGATTTTATTTATCTATGTTTCCTGGAAAGAAATTGCAAGTGCAATGGGTGAAAACATCAAGAGCATGTGACAATTGTATTAGAAAAAGGGCACGTTGGTATTGTCCCGCCGATGATGCATTTTTATGTCGTACTGTGATTGCTGTTAGTCCATCTGGCGAACCTTTGGCGCGTAGACACGAAAGGGTTCGCCTTAAAACATCATCGCTGGAAAGAATTTTCGTCGTCAGACGACTACTTTCCTGATTTGGAAAGTCCAGTCTCGGTTTCATCATCAGTCTCGCGTCGGTGTCAGTTCCATCGTGGCATCGCGGATTTACTCGCAAGGCGCGGACTCCTAGGCAAGGGAGGAAGGCTAGTAAATTCGCGGGGGACGAAAAAGAAGTTATAATTCTCAAGAATCCTATTCATCTCCCCGAGATATTGCCGATGAGAATTCGTCGATGGAGAATGAAGAGGAGCAACTTTTGTACCGTGTGCCCATATTCGATCTCGTGGCCGAGTCGCAGCTCGGCCACCAGAAATAATCATGAGATGATGAGAATAACGCGACTGCAACAGCAGATGCAGATTCAGAATTTAAACTTGATCAATCTAAGGAGACAACGTTGCAGGATGATGTCTGTAAATATCGACCTGGAATAAATTTCACGGGATGTTACCATCGGAGATGGAGCTAGCGGAATTTCGCAGCCGATGTTGAGAGTTTATTGGGGAAAGGTCTTGATGACGAGTCATTTGATATGGAGGATTAGGTTATTGGGGGTTTGTAATAATGAGGAGGAAAATTCAATGGAGTGTTCTATGGTTAGTCATGAAAAAGCTAAAATTGAAGATGAAGGAGAAGTTGATCATACTCATCATGATATTGATATCAATGGAGACACCTTTGAGTTCAAATTCAATTACGATTCGCCGACAATAATATTACCGGAGAAGATGAAGTAGTTATGAAGAATATTAGTGAGGATAATGGTGATGGAAATAATGAGAAGAAGAAGATTTTGTTGAATCTTGATTATGAAGGTGTATTAACAGCATGGGCTGACCAAAGGTCTCCTTGACTATCGGTAGAAAGGCCAGAATTGGATTCAAATGACCTTGGCCACTGCATGGTATGTTTTTACATTTCTTTATCGATCTCATCATATTATAAAGTTTGTATTAATTGGAATTGATTGGCATCTTATAAAAGTATAACTATGATTTGTTGATTGCATAATAAGCTAATTTATTTTGAAAGTGAAAGACAATGTGATTCTTATCAGTAGAAATGGAATTTAGGTATGAAATAATAATGCTATCTATATGGGAAGGTCTTGCGTAGATCTTGCATTGTTTCCTTTCATTTTTAGTTTGAAAAGAAAAGAAGAGAGAATAGAACTAGGAGGGGCAAGTGGAATCATCGAGTCTCCTTCAAATTAAATATTTAATTTTTTAATGTAGTTACTTTGCTTATATTATGAATTTTGTTCGTAAAAATTCTGAATCCACCGTTAAATACATGCAAACCTTTTACATTAATAGTATATTTTTGTACTTGTTGTATATTGGGCCTAGGACATTAGTGGCTTGAGCAAAAATATCTTAGATATTCTCTTCATTTTCATTTGAAACATTGAGATTTTGGAACGTTTTTGAAACAAAATAGTAGTAAAATAACAAAGTAGGAACTAACATTTATGAATATAACAAAATGATTTGCATGCTCTCTTCTACCATAGTTTTCCTCGAGTGATATCATTTTAAAACACTATGAAGGGTAAATATTCATGCAGTTTCAGTATGTCAATTAACATTTCATTTTTCAAAACTTAATCTCTCTATATATACACATTCAGTATTATCGTAAAACATCTTTCATATTATTAGTATTGGGTAACTAGTTACAATGGCAACAGTTATTTTTCTGATCGATTTTTAACATCACAATGCACAGGTTAGAATTGAATATTAGTTATATGAATATGTGGTTGATAAAAGCGGCCATTTTTGCAGGGAAATTACATGGGAATAATACGAACGAAAATGCAACAATAGTGGACAGAGGAAGAGAAGCGAGAGTTTCAAGGTACAGAGAAGAGGTTAACGAGGTTGTTTTCGAAGAAAATAAGATACGAGGTAAGAAAATTGAATGCTGAAAAGAGGCCAAGAATGAAAGGAAGGTTCGTCAAGAGGACCAATTTTGGTAACAACAACAACAATCCCTAATTTACCATTTGCTTAAATAACAAATTAGTGCTAGTTTACCAAATTTAAATTAGTACTTTAATTTGGAGAACTTTCTTGTATATAGCCAATACTAAATGAACATTTTTCTTGTCATTTTGAATTAGGACATTGATGTATCAAATGGTCTCTCCCCAAAGTGTTATTATTATTTTTGACAAATTAGTAGAAGAATAAAATTTCTAGAAATTGAAGTTGTTTAATTACTTTTAACTATCCTCTCTTATAATTTTGTCGCTCCTAAATTTGGATAAAAAGAAAGATTCTAAATTATTTTCTTCATTAATTTTTTCCATTTATTAAGTTTTATCTTCCTTAAGGCAATTTGGTAATATACTATCCGAGGGGCAGCATCCTCCTACAATTAGTAGTATTGAAATCCAACGAGTCATCGGTCCGAGGAAAGAAAAAAATGTAGCCACCTTGGTGGCTTTTTATTTTGAAAAAAATAATAATAATAATAATAAATACCAAAACAAAACAAAACATGTTCTTTCGTTGCCAAGAGTTGTACAAGATTTCAATTCAGAATTTGAAATCATGTTTTTAAATTTAGAAACTAATTTCAAAAAGCTAAAAGCTGCATTTTAAATTTAATACATACATATATTTATAGATCTTTTAAAATAAATATACCGCTTAAGAAAGACTACTGAATAAAGTTTAAAAAGCTCCTTTATTAGAATGATTAATATGTCCATTAGCCAATTATTTATATAATAATATCATCATAAAAATTCACAAATTTTTTAAGATTCTCAATCAACCTTTATATTCGTATATTAATGATATAATTTGAAACTCTACGTGTCAATTTGTTCCTATGATGTCTTCACTATATAGAAGAGAGCTCAGATAATTATAACAATGTGCAATTAACATAAAAAGTTGACTTTTAAACCGAAAAATGATTAATTATTTAGGAAAAGATTGAATATAGAGATCGAAGTTGACTGGCAAAAATGATTACAAGAGTGGACCTGTTAACATTAAATATAGAACTTCTGCATTTTCTCACTGGTCTACGTGGTTAACATGCTTAATGGACCCTCATCTTTTTTTCGGTGATCGTTATTCTGATTAAGAATTAATTAAATTTAATTTTATATTTTTTATATTGTTTGTTTTTTGTTTTTGGGGTTTTTTTTTTTTTATGAATTTTGAGTTTTTTTAATTTTTTATTTTTTTAATTAACAAAACATAAAAATACTTTAGATATTTTCATCTTATAAATCATTTTTTATATTATCCATATAACTTAATTAATTATAAAAAATTAAATTATCTTTTACCGTAGAAATTATTTGCAATCAAGTATAATACATATTTAAAAGTGAATTGTGATATCTTTTAATCCATGAAAAAAAAAAGGTTATTTTGGAAAATTTCAGTCAAAAGAATACAATTACTTGTATAAATTAAAAATATATTTTGCGGCAAAAGGTTCTATAATTTTTTTAATTATAATTAAGAGACGAAACTTCATATTAGCGATGAATTAAATATTGGTCTATAACTCCAAAACGCAGTTTTTTTTTTGGCAAATAAAATTTTCATTTATTATCAAAGTATTAACATTACATATCAAAATTTTAAAAACTATCAAAAATCAATATCAACACATTATCTTCTCGCTTCTACCGGAGCTAAGCCATATTTAAGGATAGAAATTTATTGCCACCCCCCGCCCCTCTAACATGTAAAGTTTATAGCTAAGTTTGTTATAACCTTTTTTAAGAAGAATATAAGCTAGTAAACAAATTATTGTGGCTAAAATATCTTTACATGTATATGTGTCTGCTATATTTAGATACAATGTAAAGTTGTTTAGAATTAAAGTTGCTATCATGTGACAAGGAGGCCACCGGTTTGAGCCGAGAAACGCCTTTTATAAAAAATACAGGATAAGGCCGCATAATAATAGATTCTGTGGTCCGACTCTCTTATTCAACTCCACGATAGCAGAGTTTAATATATCGGACTATTTTTTTTTAAATATATATTTAATCACAATGTATTTTATAAATTGTATATGTATAATGTTGTAGTGTCGATGATTGTATTAGACCATTTTAAACTATCAAACGACAGATGAACTGTATAGAATTTCTCCATTTTTATTAGAGATTTTGAATTTGAGCCGTTAGTAAAGAAAAAATCTTGATATAGAGTATTTCTCTTTAATGTCTACATATAATTTGAATTAATCGTAGTTTTAATACGAATATCGACACCGAATACCGAATTAAAAAGAAGAAGAACAGTTATCAGTACCACAATTTGGAATTGTTTTTCTTCCCCTCAGACAATCTGTAAATGATGAATGATTGATGAGTAAACACAAATGCACAAACACTTTTACATCAAAATTGACTCTTCAATGGTCCTCCTATGATTATTATTTGCTTCTTTTTTTTGTGAATAAATATTTATTATTGTTATAATATATTTATAATATTAAAAAAAGTACACTCAAGTGGACCGGCATTCTCCCCTTTTTGAATAAAGTTTGACACATGACTATAAAGTCTCAAGGTTAAAGGACTTTAAAAGGGAAGACAAAAGACAAATTTTATTTGGATTTTTTAGATGGAAAAATTATTATTATTATCTATGAATAAATTGAATGGTTGACGAGTTTTAATTTATTTAGCATTGACTAATGACTATTGTCTCTTTGACAAAGATCTATGTACTTAGTTTGATAAGATTTAAGTTTTAAAGAAATAAAATGCATTAGATGAGGATAAATATTTATAACGTGTTTAGTATATAAGTAAAAATTATATTATTTTAAAAATATTTATATGTCCTTAGATAAATATAACAGAAGCCATGGAGGTGAGATTGCAGATAAGGGTGGGGGGGGTGGGGGTGGGGGTGGAGAATACAGGTAGAGGTGAAAGATGAGATGTGTTGGATAGTGGCAATAACACAATCAATGTGGAATGACACTTGTACAACTTTTTTTCATTATTAGTGCAATCCAAAAATTTTAATAAAGGAGCTCAAAAATAATGATTTTAACTTGGAACATTGAAGTGAATTTTGAACTCCTAAATCATTGAGCCAAACTCTCTAGTCTTATGTTCGAGGGATTAAAAATCTTTATATGTAAATAAAAATAACAAAAAACTACCTTTATATATTGTGTAATTTTTTATCGAGCTAAGGATTAAAACGAACACCTTTCCGCCCTCTAGATCTCGCCTCTCATTCTTACTTTTTGTCACGCCCGCCTTGGGAGGAATGATCGACACCTGGGTGCCTGGCTAGGACCCGGGGGACCGCTACTAGGACTACTCAGCCCCAAACACATCCGTGTGCCTGACTGTTCTAACTCCGACCATGGAATCAACGGGCTATATAACGGCTGTAAATACGCCTCCTACCGATCGGGCCCATGTAGCTCAATTGCCCCGCAACATCACACCAGTATCACACTCATATAGGGAAACCTATGGCCTAATAAGGCCACCATGTCAGTTTCAGTTATCTCTAACTCAATATAATGAATACTGAACATTTACGTGATCGGCAAGGTCACCACTACTATCTGAATACGGCCCCACACGGCCAACACAATCAACAACACTAAACAACTAAGCATACGTACGACCCCACACGACCTGCAGACAACTAACCACAGGGAGATAGATATACATTGCAAGCCTCTATGAATATCGATAAAAATGATCGGGACAGGGCCCCGACCTACCCATACCGTACAACAAAAGAAAGGAAATAGACCTCTAGCCGTCTAGCTTCTCCGATGACAGGAGATGATGACTCAATGAGCACTAATCACGAGGGATCAGCTCGCTTATGAGTACCTGCAGGCAAGTAATGCAACCCGCCCCAAACGGGTGTCAGAACCCACTGTACCGAGTATGCAAAGCAAACGAACATAATCAATGTAAACAACATAATTAGAAACTCGGGACAGCAAGAAATATCTCGAAATTGTCTGAACTGATAGAATCTGAAACAGCTTTCCTTGTGATCAGAGTAAGGCAGGAGCATACCTACGACGTGAAGCATCTGTCAGTCTATTGGCTAATATATAAATATATATATACATATGTATAGTAAGCAAGGACCAATACACTCTGGCGTTTCCAAGGTACCAACCAACAAACAATCTAGTATATAAATTCCTTACCCGGGTCAAAACCATCCCAAAATAAGTCACCCACTCGTCTACTAACTACGAGCACCTCTACCGCCCCCCGGGCCCCGCAAACACGCTATGGCCTTCGATATAAATAATCGTGTCCGAGACCTGAGGATTCCTATACTGTGAAACCAGAATCAGAATCGTGTTCGTATGTAATCTGCCTCATGCAGCATAACAGATAAACTGTGACTGCCATGCTGATCACCGATATGGGAATGCTCCACATATCTTCGTCTCCCATCAGGCGGCATGCCACTCCTTGGAATGACGTATCCCAACCCTCACGGGAAGCCAAGACAGCATCAACCAGATAAAGAGAATGCCACAGTAGCCTCTATCACAAACAACCACTAAACACAACTACACAGGCCAAGCAGGTCGTCCAAAAATAATGTATATAATTCTATTTCTCATTCCGAACTCTTTTCCGTGCTAATCATTTTCATACCTTACTCAGTACTGTATCCAGAGATTACTGTCACCAATGAGACAGAGTGCTCAGAGATGATGATTTGTTCGCCCACTAATTGATCCGGATAATAAATGATCAGGTTTCAGAGGCTAAATGCATTGGAACTTTGTCTCAATATATAATGCAGATATAGAAACACATGCCAAGTAAATTCAAAACACTACAACTCAGCAATTGATCCGGGGGTAAGGCAATTCTCACTTTTGAATTTTTCTTCTATACATCACGCTATTTACTGTGACCGGATTACTAACTTGCCGAATTAATTAGCTTTACATACCTTGTACGTGAATGCCACTAACGAGCTGGTTCTACAAGTACTTCTGCTATTTCTCCTAACTGCATTCATATATATATATATATATATATCCCAAACTTTGGCTTATCGAAAACGGTCGAAAACTCGCTATTTCTCGAAAGTTCAGAAGGGAGAAATACTTACTTTAGGGCTAGGAGTATATTGACACTAATTTGGAGCAATTCCACTTACCTTGGCTCGGTAGCACGATGATTCGCCGAATTTCACGAAATAAAATCCGTTGGAATGCTCTCTGCTGCTAACTACCTCGGTATCTGAGATTAATTGAGTTTGACCGTGTTTGACGGCGTAATCGGATGGAAATTAACAAGAAACCTCATTCTCCCCTCGTTTCTGCGTGTTCTCCACAGAACAAGAAATGATATGAAATAAACCGGGGGAGGTGCTTTTATTCTTGGGATCTTTAAGTCGCATTCACTGAATGCGATTTGTAAGTCGCATTCACGGAATGCGATTTGTAAGTCGCATTCACTTAATGCGATTTGCAAGTCGCATTCCTAGAATGCTACTTATATGACTTGGCGCTGTCCGATCTTTCCCCTCGGCCTTTTCTAGCATGTATGACATTCAAAACTCTTAACCAACATGCGAGTAGGCCACTTACCTGTCAGGAATTCTATGGGTAACAACTTTCGTTAAGGATATTTTTTTTTATTTTGGCGTAAAATTGTTTTTTTCTAGAGAGAATATTTTAAGAAAATTTTAATTAATTAAATAACAAAATAATTAAAAATATTAAAAATATTTTATAAAAAATAATTTTCACCGTATCGAATAGACCCTTGCTATAGCGGATATTTGCATCAAATTAATCAATGTATATTATGTGTTTGCATATTCACTTCTATCACTTAACTATTGTTAACTAATGTATATTATTACTTAAAGGTATGTTCTAATTAATGAATTGGCCTTTTTTGGGACATATGTTTAATAAATAGCTCCTTTCTTTCTTTTTTTTTAAATCTCTTACAATTTATGGACTTTTTATAGCATGTGGTATAATGATCATTTTTGAGTAAACTAAAATTTTATGAGAAATTATAAGGATCACAAGCCTTATGAATTTATGATTCGTGAAAAATGATATATACTGTAAGGAATTTCTCTCAAAGATACTTTATGTATTCAAACCGAATTGTCTAAGTCTTTTCTTTGTCTTTGCTATTTATCTTATAATTATTTTATTATTACAAATGCTAAACGATAATTTAATATTTTATCTTTAAAATTGAATAATATATAAATAAATATTAAACCCGACCACTGTATTCGAAATAATAATTTTTCATAGGTTATATCTTGAGAACCGTTAAAATAGCAAGAAAATTTACCAATGACCTAAAAAAGAAATATTTGCGTAAATAAGAGGAAAATGAGACCCATATGGCACACGGTATGAAGTATGAACTATGAAGTATAATCAAAAGAAAGTCATTATGCTTGTGTAGGTCAATTTGGCGATACCTTCATTAATTTCTTAATGGCTACTCTATTGAGTACTACACAAGGATATGAGATTTTGTGTGCTCTCTTTTTTATATAGAGCTGATAATTTTCACCTTATTTTTCAACTTTCACGGAAAATAGTAACTTTTGTTTACTATGTCCGGGACATATGAAACAAATCACCTAATACTTTATCCTCCATTAAAATATGAACCTAAGATCTTATAATTCTCGTTTATCCCATCGGGCTACACCTTAGGTGTCCTCCATAGTGCTTATTGCTTAACGGATGTTTCCTAAATTATTATTACTTATTATTTGTTGGAAATCTTGCTAAAATATTTTAATAGGAATCATGTAAGAGAATTCCTTAGCTTGACGTGTGTCAAAGACATTGTGTTTAAGAATATCACCCGATATAGATGTATTCTTAATTCAACAAGCTATTTTAGTATAAAATTAGGAATTAGAATCTAGCAAGGATTTATTAAAAAGAAAACCCTAACATATTAGAATATAGAAATTCCTCTTGATCTCATCTGCCCCAAAGAAGTATATATAGACTAACTGGTCTGAATAGTTGTAGACGAAAAATATAATGACCATTTCAGGTCTGGTTGAAATGCTAATAAAAGGTAATATTATAATTAGTAATAAAGGTGTTGTCATATGACAAGAAGGTCACAAGTTCAAGTCATGAAAATAGCTTTTTGTAGAAACACAAGGTAAGACTGCGTACAATAGACCCTCGTGACCCCTCAGACCCGGCTCCGAACCTGCGCATAGCGGAAAACTTTAGTACACCCTGGCCGCCATTATAATTAAAAAGATGCGTATGGTAAGATCTCTTGTAATGGTTCTCCGACTCGCAGGCAGTGAAGCTTTAATGCACCCGAGTTGCCATTATGATTAGTAATAAAGATAACGAATAATAATTAATCATGACTAGTAAAAGATAAATAATATGTTATAACTATTTTTTGAGATATAGGACCTACTTTTCCAACATTATTTCCTCCTATTTTGCTTCTTTCTTGAGTTTACTTCTTATATTTTCTTGTGGCAGTAAAAGTTATCCGGTGTGGAACCATAATAAATGCGGAGCATGGTGGTTTACACACCCATTGCAAGGTGAGTCCTGTGTAGTATTGCAATGTGCTTACGTGAGATTTATATAGTCTTAAACTTTACCACCTCAATAACTAGCTTTTGGGGCGTGGTTCCAATGCTTTGCTCAGACACTTGAATTCCTTTTACTTTATGAATGAAATGGAAGTCACAAGATTATACAATTAAGTTAACAATTAGTACTTGGTCTTTTAAGTTGTCATCATTAAAACTATGTTTTTAGGTGGAAATAAAATAGCACCTATTAAGACAATTTGATCCCTTTAGAACGTATTTCAATTAAGTAAAACAATTTGACCTAAACCTTTTAAGATCAAGATTTTCAGTCCAGTGATACTACGATAATTATCCATATGATATGCTATGTTCAAATTTCATCGTGCTTCCTCTTTATTCTCTAATAACTTATGGACATTTTAAATCCTGCATGTTCTACAGATTATATTTGAGCAAATTAAAAATTTTATTGGAAAACATTAGATAACAATTTAATGTCTTGTCTATATGTTTGAGCAATATTGACCCTAGTCTAATGTTATCCGGAAGAATAGTTTTGTAAGAATTATATTTGCGCAACTTTTAAAAATGGTAATAAAATTTAAATAGTGACCTAAAACAGAAACATTTGTTAAAATCATTCTATGACAAGTGCGTCTGTAAAGCCCATATTTACTTCTTCCAAACGGGCCTTATAGTATAAAGGAATTACTTGAGAAACTTAGTATCCAACACAAGTTTGATTAATGGGGCCATTTTACAATATATCCAGTAATCTCTGACCTACATTCTTAACTTCTACACAAATACCCTAGAAAGTAACCTTTTTTTTTCCGACAACTTTTGAATCTTTAAGATTATGGTCTAATTTATTTTATCTTTTTAGTAAATTAAAAATTGTATGAGAAAATGTTGAATTTTAGAATTATGTAATTTATTTAAATATTAAATGACAACTTAATATTTTGTCTATAAAATTGTAAAATATATAAACAAATATTAGATCTGAGTCTAATGTTATGTGAAAGAAAAACTTTCAAAGGTTATAATTGCACTAACTTTTAAAAATAAAGAAAAAATTGAGACCCAAAGGGCGTTAGATGTGTAAATCAACCCTTCATGTTTTGAACAATGTCGATCTATTTTTTTTTTTAAAAACAAAATTTGGGGTTAGGAGTAAAGGAAAATTAAGAGAGATTAAAGATGGAGAATGTACTATCATCACCAAATAATCAATCAAGTGAGCTACTAAATTTCGATCCAAATTGTAAACTCCATCAACTGGATTATCTTCTAGTTTAAGGACCAGACTAACCACTTGCAATAAATTACTTTTCTAATTCTTTTATAAATTTATTTTAATTTATGTATTGTTTTTAATAAGAAATTCTTATTTTACATATTAAAGACTTGAAAATAATATTTTTGTAAGAAGGTTATGTTCATCCATTTTTATCTAATATGTTATTGATAGGAATTTGAAAATCTTGTTATATATATCTTATGATCAATTGTTACAGTTTTCTTGTAAAATCTTTTGATTGTTAAATTTGTTTCTAAAATTAGACAAAAATAGATGAAAATTGTGAAATTATCATCAATTCAAGAGTATGCAAATCCATTCGTGGAGTTACGCATTTGGAGGAATCCGAGTGATGGAGGAAACAATTGAAAATTTTTAATATACTGCATCAATAGCAGTGGGAGTATTTATATACATCAATAGTCAATCAGTGCAATGCCTTATGTAGCCATCTTTCCACCAACTTAACTAACTCTAATAACTAACTACACTGTCATCACTAACTACAACAAACTAACCAACTAACAAATTGATTAGTGATCTAAGCATCTTCAAAATATATACTAAGACTGCTGGTGTTGAACATATCCAAAGACACCAAGCTTGGTCAGTTGGAAATGGTGTTGAGCCACTCCAAGCCCTTTGGTTAGCAACTGGCCACCGCAAGGATGTGGAAATATAAGAAGGTTTGATCGCATTCCTCCTTTAGCTTTTTCTCTCTCACAAAATAACAGTTATCATCGATATGTTTAGTAAGCTCATGAAAGATGGAATTTGCTGTTATTTGTATGCTGCTCTATTGTCACATAACAATTCAATAGGAGTAGGCACTTGTGATTCTATGTCTTTAAGCAAGCTAGTAAGCCAAATGACTTCTGAGACAACTGAATCCATACTCCTATACTCTGCCCTCACCCGAACTTCGACTAACAGTATGTTGTTTCTTTGATTTTCAGGAAATCGTGATCCTCCTAGTTGTACAACAAAGCCTCGGCCACCGATCTTCGTGTTGGGGCATGCCGCCCAACCGTAGTTAAGCAATAAGCTCAAGGCCAAGTTTGTTCCTCTTTGCATGAAAAATGCCTAATCCTCGTGCCTTTTGATATACACGATATCTTGATTGCAGCATCCCATTGAGACTGCTTAGGCTGCTGCATAAATTGACTTAATAGCCAGAATTGCAAAACAGATATCGTGTCTAGTTATGGTCGACATATTAGCTTTCCCACTAGTCTTCGATAGCTACTAATATCACCAAGAAAGGATCATTGCCACAACCTGCTAGATCATCATAGGCCACACTAGTTAGCTTGATGTTTGTCTCCAAGAGGAGCAGAGAGACCGCTACTCACTTCCTTAAACTAATCTCAGAGATCAATTCTAAAGAATACTTTCTTTGATTAAGCAATATCGCATGCTTAGATCTCGAAACCTCAATGCCTAGGAAGTATCCGAGGTCTCCAAGCTCATCTTGAACTGACTATGAAGATGCTGCTTAGTAGTGCTAATAAGTTGTCTATTATTCCCTGTGATGATAAGATCATCAACATATATGAGAATAATGACAATATCATCTCCATGTTGCTTGACAATAATGAGGGTCATGAGGACTTTGCTTGTAGTTTGAACCAATTGTTATATTAGCATAACATTTGGATCCTTCTGCTCACATTCGGTGGTGATTTTTCATTTTTGAAGTTAGAAGGATATCCAAATAAATCCCTTATAACAAGTCATCCTTTAGATCCTTATAACCACACAATGCTCACATGAATTCTTCCAGGTCCAAAACCTCCTTGTTTCCTGAACTGCCTAGTTCTCCTGCAAGATGGGCTGATTGAGGGCTCTTCAATGTGTTTACTGCATTTGTCTTTCCTGCTAAAAATACTACTTGGATCTTCTTCAAAGTATCCATGGCACCAAGGAGCCTCCACTCTCCTTTTGAGTAGCAAAGAGCATAGGCTTCATTTAATGCCACCACGTGGAGATTTCGGAAGTATGTTACTTCTTATATTGCTAGCTATCGCTCAATCCTATGAGGAATTGAAGCAATCGCTGAGATCTCAGATGCTCCATATAGACTCGATTCTTTGCATTCACATGAAGGCAATGGTACCACTGCACTGCTCATCTGCAGTCCTTCATCTTCGGCAGCTTGTAACAGACCGCTCCCCGTCAAATTTGCTATCTCAATCCAGATATAATAGATCCTACTCAAGTTCGACGATCAAACCCCTGAACTCGACCCATACTCTAGCAACATTTGACATATAAGTAATGCTTGACATTAACTCACTAGAAACAAAGGCTTCTCATCCATTTACGGATGATCACATTACATTTTCCCAAAGTTCTTCCAGATCTCCCTTGAACTTGTTCTTAGTACAAGTTCCATCTATAAATCCAAGTTTTCCTTTTCCTCTCAGTGCTAGTTTCATAGATCTGCTCCATAGACTACAATTTTCTGGTCCTGTGATCTTGATCGGCACACCAATCCCCGAGAATCACGTGTTATACCCTCGTAAATTTTAAGTACATAGGTGGCCTATTCGCGTGTTGGTTAAGAATATTTGAAGCCATACATGCTAGAAAAAGGCCTGGGAAAAAATCAACAAGCGCCAAGTCGGCGCGCCATATGTAAAATGCATTTATAGTATCCAAGTATTTAAAGCTCGGTTTGTGATGATAATTCCTTAATTAATAATAACTCTTAATTAATAATAATTCCCTTTAATTAATAATTCCCTTTAAATAATGTTAATTTCCTTTAATTAATAATAACTTCCTTTAATTATTAATAATGTTAACTTCCTTTAATTTAAGTGATACTTTCATTGGAATTCAAGGAAAACGGTAGAGAGAGAAGACGTAAGAAAAATTAAAATACCGCTCGACACCAAACTAAGTCTAAACTCAAATTAACCTCGTGCAATCGGTATTTAGCAGCAGTGGACACTTTACTAGTTTTTGTTTCTGCAAAATACGGCCGGCGTAATCGTCGAGCTACCGAACCAAAGTAAGTAGAATTGCTCCAAATTAGTGTCTATGTGCTCCTAGCTGTGAAGAAGTGAATACTTCTCTTCCGACTTCAAAATAGCAAGTTTCACTCTGCTTCGATAAGCCTGGGCTAGGCTATAATTATACTGAAAGTGCTGCTATCCTTCGCACAGTGCTTGTATTTAGTACTAATTGACCTGTTTATAAATTCGCTAGAGATTTAGTCAATATCGACTGAGCTCACCGGCAATGGATAAATTCGAGGTTAAGGTATGTGAAGTTGTTCTTCGGCAAGTTAGTGTCTTAGTGTTGTGAATCATAGTAAACTCCGTATTTGAAACCTTTGTTGAATGAATTGAGCAAGTCTAGTACATACATCGGGTTTGCGCGCCGCATCGTATTTTGGTCCAAAGATGAAAGCACATGCGCCAAAGGGCGAGTTAGCATTCCAGATTCAGAATAGCTTATTGTATGACTAGCAAGCATGTTATAGAATAAAAAGAAACAGATTTTCAGAATATAAGCTTAGTAAAGTATAATCGGGCTAGATTAGACGAGATATTGGCTACGACAATAACGCTAAAGAAAGATTTAATCAAAGATAGTTTGAAAGAATCGCACTTTTCTTGTACAAAGAGATCAAAATAAGAAATCAGTTTTCAGATAATCTTTTCGCTTATACATGCTTGCTATTTATATGTGCTATTTGCTTGTTTGAGACTTGTTGTGGCGTGAGGCCTTATCGAGCCCCCGCCGCCCCGGGTTGGTAATTGTGTCGCCCACTGAGCGGTGTGGGTTTCCGTCACTCCAAGGAGTGGCATGCCGTCCCCAGCTTGGACGAAGATGGGATGAAGCTTTCCCATAGCAGTCCTGACAAGATTACAAAAAGGTACCCGCCGCATAAATTTCGCTGAAGCTCAGGTCTGTGAACCAGACCCTATCTCACGGTCTCAGACATTCAGTTATTACAGGTGTAGCTCCGGTTTCAGATAGCCCCGTTGGAGTTTGTGTCCGGGGATCCAGACCCTATCTCTATCGCGCCTACACGTGGTCCTCCTGACCAGACACCAAGATTATACCTGGGAGGCCGAGGCTCCGAGCCGAAGACCTGTGGGGCTTCAGAGAGGATTCAAGTGAGCAGATGAGTGGAGTGACTTATTTTTGCAGGTTTTGACCTGGGTAGGGGTATTTAGATTGTTTGCTTGCTTGGTGCCATCCGCTGCTTAAGGGGGCCGGTATTGGCTCTTGCTACTTGTATATCTATATATGTATATATTAGCTACTAAACAAGAGGTCGTCATACATGTGCACGCTCTCCGCTTTATCAAGACAGAAAGCATGATCCGCTCTGTTTTGTTTTTATTCGCATTCGCCATCTCCCATACGTAATTTGCTAGTTATGCCGTCCTATTTCAAGCTCTTTTTAGTTATGTTATTTCGCTGTTTTGCATACTCGCACTGGGCTGCACCGACGCCCAATGGGGCGCTGTATTACTTACTTGCAGGTATTAATAGACGAGGAGGCGATCCGTGATCTTGGCTCAGCTATTGAGTTGCCGCCTCCGCTATCCGAGTCTCGCTGCAGGTGTAGCTCTTTCTTGTTGTACAAGATAGGTAGGTCGGGCCCCGTCCCCGATCATTTCTATTGTTACTCATAGAGGCTTGCAGATTGTTTATTTATCTCCCCGTAGTCGGCTAAGCTCTGGCCAGGTGAGGCCGTGCGCTGTATAGCCATTTAGCACTTCGTTTTTAAGTGATTGGTCGTGGTGAGTTATAGTTTGATAATAGGTGACCTTGCCGCAGCCACGCAGCTTTTCAAATGTTTACCTGCTAGTTTTGTGATGTTCGCCACCGTTATTCGCATCGAGGCTATAGGCCCAGATAAGTGGAGGCTGTGTTTACAGCCGTTATATAGCCCATTGTTTCAGAAATCAGAAAATAGAGCTAGCCAGGCACCAGATGCGCTTAGGCTCACCAGCTAGCGACCTGTGTCCTACTAAATGGCACTGTGTGCGCCATACTCCTCTAAGGCTGGGCGTGACATGCTGGTTGCAAAAACAATGGATGATGATCACTGATGTGCAGCTAATTCCTTGATCACTACTCTGATACCACGTGAAATTCCTCAACACCCGCAGCATGTGCAGATCCATTCGTGGAGTGGTATTCCACCTCTTACTTGTTTTTGGTCCAAAGATGAAATTCTTAATGATAGTTGGTTGTATTCGCCAATTTTCGCAAAACTTTTCGTTCAACTTATTCTTTCAATTGAAATTGAGATTTTTCACTTCTATTTTATTTTACAAAATTTGAAACTTGCTGCTTGAGAAATTTAAGTGATGGAGGAAACAATTGAAATTTTATATATATTGCACCAATAATGACAGTGGGAGAATTTATATACATCAGTAAGCAATCAGCGCAATGCCTTATGTAACCACATTTCCACCGACTCTTAACTAACCCTAATAACTAACTACATGCCATCACGAACTGCTAACTAACTAACCAACTAACAAACTGATTGGTTATTCACATCTTCAAAATATATTCCAAGAAAAATTAAATATGATCTCTTTATAGTTTGCTCCAAGTATGCTGTGAGGTTGAGCATAATATATACTTATTTATATATGTTGTATTTATAATTAGATATGTCTATATTTTCTTTACATTAGTAAGGAGAAAACCATAAAACATAAAATATAAAATAAAATAAAATAATCTCCATTGGCATGATTGTCTACGCCATCACATAGTTGGAAGGTGTTATTTACCTACTTCATAAATTATTATGTTCAATAATATTAGTTATTGTTTTATAGTAACCTTCCTCCATGATTGTCCAAAGAAACAAATAATAATAAAATAATAAAAGCAACTCTCTTATGCTGAAGAATCAACACTGCTCATAATACTTTTGCTTTTTCTTCCCTAAAGCTTTGGGGATCGTTTGGTAGGTCGGATAAATATAAATAATTCTAAGATAATAATTAAATATTATTTTATATCTTATTTGATTATTAATTTTGAGGAAATTATATCACACTAATAATTAATATCAGTATATGTCTCTGCATAAGGAGTGCAATAATGATATTAAATACGGTGAAGGGTATTTTTTTATCTTGAAATCAGTACGGTTAAATTTGTAGATCAAGAATACGTGTTACGATTTAATTTTGTTTTACATTCAATTTTACTACTCGCTTTGATTTGTAGTATGTTATGGGAACAGATAAAGCACAACATAAACTACAAGATAAATGTATGAAAACAAATTTGAGCATTTTCAGTGCAAATGCATGCGCCCGACCCCTTAGTCTTCGGCTCGAGAGCAACTACTTTGAATAACTTAAGCTAATTCAAGCATAAAAATAAAAAAAAAGTGTTTGAGCTCACAGTGTGAATATTATTTAATATAATGTTTGAAAGAGAATATATTTACAAGAGAAGAGGTAGACTATCTATAGACTACATAATTTAGGCCTAAGCTAATAAAGGAATGCTACGAGAGCCCTAAAGTACTACACCATGTGTCCTAACGCCACACGACCAATCCATTTGGAAGGTGCGCCTAATATCCCAGTCCTGCTCAGTCCGTATGAGCTCGGGCCCCGCACCCGGCACCTCGACACTCTGTCCCTCGTTTATCTCTTGCGCCACGTAACCGGAGGCATCGATTTCTCCATCCTATCCTACGAGGTAGTAGCCCTCCCACCATCTCTATCTTGGGGAGAAGTTGTTTCCGCAATGTTTTCCTGGCCCCCCCATGGTCTCCGTTCCTAGTCATTCGTGACCCATCAATAGTGCCGTGTCCTTACTCTATTTCTCCTCATACAAGATTTTTATAAACAAAACAACTTCTTCTAGATATTAATATGCAATGCTTAAAAAAAATAATACAACAAACTAAACAATCAATAAAAAATAATACTAAAAATAACTAATCCAGCAATATAATTACTCTCGACATAACTAAGCTCAACGTCCCCAAACCAAACGGCCCATTAATAATTAAACAAGTCCTTATCAAGATCGTATGAAAGCACGTATCCCATTAAATTATCATAATATAGTTATCACTAATATAACATCTAATGACTAATTAATTAGGATTGAATGTACATCCATAAATATTTTATTCTAAATGATGCGGAGAAACTTCATCGTTTTAAGAATTTCTATCTAATTCAATCTGAAATATTATTATACTATTATATTAAACTGGTTGATTAGTTTAATCAAAAGCCTAATAAAGACACTTTACGTCTCCAATTACCCACTAAACAAATTTACCTGGCTTTTTAATCAGTGATTAAAAGTGGTCTTAGTGTAAGCATCTGTGATTCCCTTAATTAAATATTGAAATATCAGTGATAATAGGCATTTTTTGATCCCTAAATTATTGGTAAATTCTTCTCCTTATGACATATGACTCAACATTTCACCTTCAACTAATCAAAATGTTTATTTTGATCCCATCACGTAGAAAATATATTATATAACTAATGCCTTTAATCCGATATCATATGAACTAAATTTAAGAAATTATTAAAACTATTAAAACTATTAAAACTATTAAAACTATTAAAACTATTAAAACTTCAAAATCATAAATTTATAATTAAAAATTTAAAAATTTAAATTTAAATCATTATAAAATCATGCATTCTAGTTTTATTTAATTTTTACATATATAATATAAAAATAAGTTTAGTTGTGTATTCCTGATCGGCAATCACGGCTTGCACGTCATATTCAACAAATGGAATTAAATAATTCTTTTAACACGTAGCATTTTGTTTAAGGAATTACAACTTGCAATTTTTTTATTTGGAAATTAAATATAATAATAGGAAGAAAAGTAAAAGTTTTCTTGTTGTATTTTAAATTAAAAAAACAAAAAAAACATTTGAGATAGTCAGTTATATGAAATTGGAAATTAAATTATGATTGAAATAAATTAAAAATATTTTTAATTTTTTTAATTTTTTTAATTTTTTTAATTTTTTTAATTTTTTTATCTTTTTTGATTTTTTTAATTATATATATACTAATAATTAAATAATTAGTTAAGCCAATCAAATTGGATACTTTAATAATCGGTCATAAGGTAGTGATCCAATAATAAGACAGCTGTATCTCCGATAAAAACACAAAGATAAGTATAAATATCGATAAATCAAATTGAATTAAATTAATTAATTAATTTTTATTATAAAATTTTAATTTTTTGGCCCCATTTTTTAGTTGCAGGGTCCTGTTCTTCTATGACATGTCCCTCCTCTTGGTTATAGGTTCCGATCTCTTCGATTTATCATAAATATTAAATTAATTTTTATTTTTATCTTCTTTTTTTAAAGAAAAATAAATTTCTCATTAATATGATATATTTTATGTGATATTTTTAATTTTTGTATTTGATTTGTATAAATTTAATGGTTTAAAATAAAATAATATTGATTAAAGTATATTAACCTCCATGATGTATGTGAGCACTTGAGTTTGATAAGCTTTTTTGGATAAAAGAAATCTAATATGAATTCTTTCTTTTTTTCTTCTTTTTAGGTATATTTGGTATTCGAAAAGTACGTAGTGGCATGACTAGCTAATTCAGATTCGTTCCCAAAAGCTCATTAATAGAGTAGCGTGATTTTTACTATGATGTTTTTTTTATATTTACTACATGCATTTGAAATCGAAATTCTTTAATTAATATATGATGAATTTCAATCTTTACATCATATTGATTATAGATAAGAATTAATATCATTTACAAGTGTAGCTACTGAGAATAACATCGAAATTTGTCAAGTGAAATGCAAATTTGCGCTTTAAAGTTAGGCAAATTTTGAATATTTTTATTTGACGTGTGTGGCCTTGTCAAATGTCGAAATCTTATTGAAGTTAGCTGATTTTGCCATCTATAGCAAAGAAATTGCACATGTGAAAGTCTATGATAACTTGAGCTAATTTAACCCCCAATGCTTATTCTACTATTTGTTCACTGTACTTAGATTTGGATATCGAGTCGAGTATATACATCGAGTCCAATCGAACTTAAGTCAAGTTTTACTGAGCTTTAAATAGAATCGAATCGAATCGAATCGTTTCAAGCCAAACTAACTGCAACTCATATTTTAATTAACCCAACCGAACTCAACTAAATTTTTCAACAATTTTTTCTATTAAGAGTCCAGAAAGTAGGTGTTAGTTAATGTTTTGGATGAAGCAGTTAATTAATAGTCAGTTTTATAATGACAAATAAAAGGAAGTTGGTTCAGTTTTATCTTCTCCTTAATAAATTATGATTTTTCTTTCTTTTTTTCCTCTATGGACAGAATTAAATTATTATTTAAAAAAAAAAAGTGGTACCATATTTTATAATCCTGTAAAGTTGATTATGTCCAAAACTAGCTAACATCAAGACAGTGATATTAGTGATATTTTTACAATTAAAATTTATGAGGCGACCTGCCAG
>JACEIK010004030.1:21609-58928 GCA_018107945.1 Datura stramonium
CCTGTGGGTTCGACAATCCGGTTCTTAAAAAGAGCCACTATATTACTTGCACGACCCGTACACTTGCGGACGCGCTCGATGTGAAAAAGAGTCGTCAATGCTCCATTTCATTTTAGTGAATCATGTCTCCCAAACATGGCAACGGAAGAAGGGCTGGTAATGCTCACTGACCTGCCGCACCAGCTCCAACCGCCCCAAGATGACTCAGTGTCCACTGTAGAGTTTAGGGAAGCTATCCAGCTGCTCGCACAGACAATTACCAATCTGGTGAATCAATAGGTTGTTCCGATCAACAATGGTGGGTTTACAGCAACTACCTGAGTTCGGGACTTCAGTACGATGGACCCTACGATTTTCCATGGATCTAAGGTGGGAGAGGACCCGCAAGAGTTCATGGATGAGATTAAGAAGATCATCTGTATTATGGGTGTTAGCTCCTCTGACCTGGCTGCTTACCAGTTGAAAGGGGTAACTCAGATCTGGTGTGACAAGTGGAAGGAGGGGAGGGCAGCGGGAGTAGGATCGGTAGAATGGGAGGAGTTCACTAAAACCTTCCTAGATATATTCTTCCCTCGAGATCTCAGGGAGGCAAAACTGGCAGAGTTCATGAACCTGAAATAGGGAAAGCGAACGATAGAGGAGTATCCAATGGAGCTCACCAGACTGTCTAAATATGCTCTAGAGATGGTAGTCGAGCTAAGGGATCGTATGATAAAATTTATTTATGGGGTGTCAAACCTGGACTTCAAGGAGTGTAGGATAGTAGTGCTGATTAAGGACATCGACCTCTCCAGCCTCATTGTTCATGCCTAGAAGATTGAGGCAGAAAAATTGTAGGACATGTAGTGGGAGAACAAATGGGCAAGGACTGGACAATCAAATTATGGACACTAGAGGTCTAGCAGTAGTAGCCGCCCACAGCAATAGCAGCAGCAGTAGCAACAGGGATCCAGCGCCAAGTTCAGCTAGCGCCGCTACCTTTTGGTCCCCCAAGCATCGGAGGGGTGGAGCATCTGGCTCTTAGTCGTAGAGCTTTAGTGCCACCAATCACTACCTAGCTTTCCCTAAGTATGGCAAGAACCATCCAGGAGAGTGTCTTCAGGGTCAAGAGGGTTGTTTTAGTTATGGACAGATTGGTCATCGTCTTAAAGGTTGTCCGTCAGTAGGATGGGGAAGGTCCCAATGCACTACTTCAGCAGCTCCATCAGGCTGACCACCTCAGCAGGCCAACACTTCATGTGTGGATGGAAGCCAGTGCTAAAACCATTTTTTGCACTGTCCTCTCTTCAAGATCAGGAGAGCTCACCTATGTGGTCACAGGTATGTTATGTCTCTTCCATATAGATGTATATGCCCTACTAGACCTTGGAGCCACATTATTGTTCGTGACTCTCTATGTAGCATTCCATTTTGATATCAGTCCAGAGGTCCTCTCAAAACCATTCTCAAACTCCACCCTAGTTGGCAAGTCAGTTAGAGCCAGTCGGGGGTATAGAAACTACCCAATCTCAATCTTGAATAAGATCATTCTAGCTTATCTCGTAGAGTAAGACATGGTCGATTTTGACCTCATCCTTGGCATGGACGGGTTACACTCCGGTTATGCCTCAGTCGATTGCAGAACTTGAGTCGTCCAATTTTAGTTCTCTAATGAACCAATGTTAGAGTGGACGGGAAATAGTTCAGCGCCTAAGGGTCGATTTATTTTCTACCTTAAGGCTAGAAAGCTTATCCTGAAGGGGTTTATCTATCATCTAGTTCGGGTCAAAAGTTCCAATTCTGAGACCCCAACTATCCAATCAGTTACAGTTGTCAGTGAGTTCCCTAACGTGTTTCCCTAAGATCTTCTTAGAGTCCCTCCTAAATAGGAAATAGACTTCAGCATAGACCTTCTTCCAGATTCTCAGCCCTTCTCCATCCCTCCTTACAGAATGGCTCCAACTGAGCTTAAGGAGTTGAAGGAGTAGCTAAAGGACCTTCTTGATAAAGGTTTAATCGTACCCAGCATCTCACCCTGGGGTTCTCTAGTACTATTCATGCAAAAGAAAGATGGTATCCTCAGGATGTGTATCGATTACTGTCAGTTGAACAAAGTCACTGTCAAGAAAAGGTATTCCCTACCTAGGATTGGTGACTTGTTCAGTCGGCTTCAGGGAGCCAATTGTTTCTCCAAAATTGATCTCATGTCGAGGTATCATCACCGAAGAGTTAGAGAATGTGACATACCGAAAACAGCTTTCAGAACTTGGTATGGTCACTACGAGTTTGTGGTTATGTCCTTCGGACTAACTAAAGTTGTCGCAGCTTTCATGGACCTGATGAATAGGGTCTTCAAGAAGTATCTTGATAAGTTCGTCATTGTATTTATCAATGACATTCTGTATACTCCAGGAATGAGGAAGAACATGCTAACCACCTAAGAATAGTGCTTCAGACGCTCAGAGACCACCAGCTGTTCGCTAAGTTCAGCAAATGCGATATCTATTTGAACTCTTTGACTTTCCTAGGTCACGTGGTCTCGAGCGAGGGTATTTAGGTAGATCCTCAAAAGATTGCAGCGGTGAAAGACTGGCCAAGACCTACTTCCTCAACCGAAATTAGGAGTTTCTTGGGTCTAGTCGTTTATTACCGATGATTTATAGAAGGATTTTCTTCTATTGCATCTCTTCTGACTAAGTTTACTCAGAAAAAGGTGATATTACAGTGGTCAGATGCGTGTGAGAAGAGTTTCCAGGAGTTAAAGACTCGACTCACTACCGCTCTAGTTTTGACCATACTAGAAGGAACAGAGGGATTAATTGTTTATTGTGACGCTTCCATAGTTGGGATCGGTTGTGTTTTAATGCAGCGGGGTAAAGTGATAGCTTATGCCTCCAGACAACTCAAGATTCATGAAAAGAATTACCCAACTCATGACCTGGAGTTGGCAGCAGTAGTGTTTGCATTGAAAATATGGAGGCACTACCTTTACGGGGCTCATGTGGATGTTTTCACCGATCACAAGAGCCTTCAGTATGTATTCATTCAAAAGGATCTAAATCTCCATCAGAGAAGTTGGTTGGAGTTGTTAAAGGACTTGACATGAGTGTGTTGTACCACCCGAGCAAGGCCAATGTGATGGCTGATTCCCTAAGCAGGTTGTCCATGGGGAGTGTGGCCCATGTTGAAAAGGGCAAAAAGGAACCGGTGAAGGATACTCACTAACTAGCTCTGTAGGGGTATAGTTGGTTGATTCAGCTGAAGGTGGAGTAGTAATGCAATGTGGGTCAAATTATTCTTTGGTTGTTGAAGTTAATCCCAGAAAGGATGAAGATCCCATACAACTTAAGCTAAAGGAAACGGTTCTCAAAACATAAGTTGAGGCTTTCTCCGAAGGGGGAGATGGCGTGCTCCGTTACCAGGGTAGGCTGTGTGTACCGAACATGGTTGATTTGAGACAATAGATACTAGCAAAAGCAAACAGTTCAAGATACTCTATCCACCCAGGTGCTATGAATATGTACCATGATCTTCGGTATATTTATTGGTGGAATGGAATAAAAAGAGACATTGCAGAATTTATGGCCAGGTGCCAAACTGTCAGCAGGCCAAGGTTGGACACTAGAGACCGGGAGATATGACGCAAGATATCAGTTTAACCACATGGATATAGGAAGATATAAATATGGAATTTATCACAGGTCTACCTCATACTTGCCGGTAGCATGACTCAATCTGGGTGATAGTAGACCGTATGACTAAGTCAACACACTTCCACCCAGTTAAAACCACAAACTCAGCTGAGGACTATGTCAGGCTTTATATCCAGGAGTTGTTAACACTTCACAGGGTTCCGTTATCCATTATTTCGAATAGAGGTACCCAGTTCACCTCGCACTTCTCGGTACCAAGGTCAAGCTCCGCACAACTTCTCACCCGCAGAAAGATGGACAAGCTGAGTGAACTATTCAGACCCCATAAGATATGTTGAAGGAGTGTGTGATCGATTTCAAGGACAGTTGGGATGACCACATGCCTCTCATCGAGTTTGCGTACTATAAAAGCTACCACTCCAATATCCAGATGGCCCCATTTGAGGCATTGTATGGTAGGAGGTGTAGATTTCCTATTGGATGGTTTGAGGTTGGTAAATCCACCTTGATAGGGCCATACTCAGTTCATGAAGTTATGCAGAAAGTACAACTCATCAGAGAATGATTGTAAATAGCTCAAAGCCGTCAGAAATCCTATGCTGATGTGAGGAGAAAAGAGTTAGAGTTTGTAGTAGATGACTGGGTTTATCTGAAAATTTCACCCATGAAAGGGGTGATGAGATTTGGGAAGAAAGGAAAACTCAGTCACAGGTATGTGGGACCCTATAGAATTCGGAGGCGAATTGGCAATGTAGCCTATGAGCTGGAGTTACCATCAGAGTTGGCATTTGTGCACCTAGTCTTCCATGTGTCACTATTGAAGAAGTGCATCGGTGATCCAACTTCAGTTGTGCCACTACACAGTGTGGCAGCGAAAGATAGTCTCTCTACGAAGACATCCCAGTTCAGATCCTTGACCGTTAGGTTCGTAAGTTTAGGAGAAAAAAAGTAGCTTCAGTTAAGGTCTTATGGAGGAATCAACAGGTTGAGGGACATACAATGGAAGCCCAACCAAATATGATGGCTAGATACCCACGTTTGTTATCTTCCAACTCAGTTTCATTTTAAGGTATTAATTTCCTACCAAAAACTCTTTTTTCAGTTGTGTGGTACATTTTCTATCATGTAAATGAATAGGTGTATGATTAGTGAATTCGGTTGAGCCATGTAGTTCAGTTCGGAGGTAGTCATTTTGTTAGTTTTTAACTTTCATGATCAGTATTTGAGTGCAATTCTCTGCTTTCCAATGTGTTTTTCAACATTCGAGGATAAATGTTCCCAAGAGGGAGATATTGTAATGCCCTAAAAACCCTAAGACCAGACTCGGGAGTTAAAATAAAGAGAATAGGATTTTATGCAGCAGATCACAGAATGGGTTGTCCTGTGATTTATGGGGTAGGCCACAAGCCGTGAGTGACCGTGGGGAAGGGTTTGGACTTGGTTGAAAATTTGGGGAAAACTTAAGTGACCACGGGTGTTACCGTGAGTCGTGGTCAACACCACAAGTCGTTATGTGGGTCGTGGTCAAGGGCTGGGCAAAAGTTGGGAAAAATAGGCAGAGGACTTAACGAGTCCTCACCACGACTCATTTGGGACACCATGAGTCATGGTGTCTACCGTGGTGACCCCCAGGAATTTTTGGCAGTGAGTTTGACGGGAGGTGACCATGACTCATTGGGTCTCCTAACGACTCTTGAAGTCTGTCATTGGCAAGTTGAAGAAATTTGTAGAAAACCTCCAGCGTACATCACGACTGGACCCCGCGAGTCATCCCTTACCCCACGGCTCTTGGAGTGCCTCGTGAGGACTCGCAGGGTCCTTTTTCCTGCGAGTTTCCTAAGGGTGTTTTTGTAAGTTTCTAACCTCCTAGATCCTACACTACGCTGTCTTTGGGTTATTTTGAGGGAATTTAGAGGGGCTAAATGATTTCCCCCCTCATTCCCACTCAGATTTTTCAGAAAAATTAGCGTAAGTTTCCTCTAAAGAACTCTCAAGCAAGACCAGGGCTTCTTATCTATTGAAGTGATTCTAGCTTTCTTCTCCAAGGAATTCGTAGCAAGGTATGTGGGAATTCAACAAGGAAATAGTTCTTCCCTTGTGTCTCCCAAAATCTTTTCTAGTTTCTACATCAGTTCTAGTCCCTGAGTTATAGATTGTGAATCTACTTGTCAGCTAGATATCTTCAAATTCATGTGGGTTGTTATTCTTGTCGATAGTAGATATGTTTCCCCTAGTGTATGGCTATATTGATGTTCTTCCAGTAAAGTAAATTCTAGCCCTGAGCTTTCAGATTGTGCAAGAGTTTTAAGACATAATTCTATAAACTTCTAGTGGTTTATTATTCATGATATTAGCTGCTACAATTCCCAATACTTAGAAATTTTGTGGAAACTAGAATCTTGAAGTATGATCTAGCCTTATCTTCTCAGTTTAGTGAATTAGATTCCCATATATCGGATAGTTAATTATTGTTTCTTGATTCTATCGGTGTTGTAGATTCCCATATTATTTGTATATGTTGAAATCCCAGTCAGATGCATGTCTCCCAGTTTAAGTCAAAAAGTTTGTATACTTAGTCAGAAATGTCAACTAATCAGTTTGACTACAGAAATTCTTAAGGTGTCAGTAGTTCCTTCCAGTTATCAGAATTAGACCTAATATCAGATTTTAGTGGCTCCTAAGGCGGTAATGATACTTTCAGATAATCAACTCTGACTAGCCTTAGGACCCCAGATTCAGATTATAGTTTGTTCTTTAGACGGTTATGATGCTTCCAAATAAGTAGCTATGACCAGTCTTAGAACCCAATTACATAATCTGGTCCGATAAGACTCTTAGGGTTCTTCTAGATAGGTATTCCTGACTTATTTTTGGGCCCTAGTTTTGAGCTATCAGATTATTAGTCAGTCTAGAATATCCAGTGGGAGTAGGACTTAGCACCGAGCGGACCGGGGTTCCAGCGCACCCAGGTTCCCAAAACAACATTGCCACCGTAGGATTATCTTTCATTGACCTCATGGCCGAAGACTTGTGATCACCCAGTTCATGCCTCTATACTCTGGCAAGGTATATTGGGTCCTACTAATGGGGTGTATACATCTGACTCCACGTCTAGCTCATGTGATTATATGTAGGTTATAGGCTCTCCCACTAGTCAGTTCAGTCTAACCTCAGATTAGCCAGTCTAGACCAGTTCAAGAAAGTTAGTTCAGACCTAGAAATCTCAGATTTAGGGCATGTATTTGACAATCAAACAGGGTCATCTTGACCATCAAAGTATATTTCAGTTATTTCAGTTCAGTATATCAGTTGGTCAGTGCATGTCATTTAAGTTCAGTTATTTATATCCAGTACTATGTTTTCTCCTGCTTACTCAGTACATTCAAAGTACAAATGCATACTTCATATGTTGTATCATTTTATGATATACCCGCAGGTTCTCAGTCTCGGGCGCCAATACTAGGATTACTCCAGCGATATCAACAGTAGCAGTGGTAAGTTCTCATCCTTCGAGGACAATATATTATTTACTACAGTTTTCTTCCAGACAAACTTTAGAGTTAGCTAGGAGCTTGTCCAGCAACTTATCATTAGTAGATGGCTTTCAGAAAAAGTTTTCAGATATATAGTATTATTGTTCTTTTAGATTTATGAACTTACTATTAAATCAGTTTTCTTAAATTATTCCGGTATTTAAAGCTTCAACTATGTTTTACTCAGAACTGCCAGTGTCATGATAGATCATGGATTGACTTGGAGTTACTTGTGATCTTAAGTACCGTGTCTCGTCCTGGGTATAGCTCAGGGCGTGAGAAAAATAATAAAGTAAAAATTAGGGAAATCACACTTTGTTAATTGAACTACAAATTCACACACGAAAACAGGGACAAAGAGTAGAATATACCAAAGGAGAGAATACTAGGGGTGTGATATTAACGGGGCATCATCGAATTGGGATTACTAACAACTCCTAGCATTACTCAGTAGTATAATTAGTTGTGGACGAGGGGAAACCCTATATATTTCAACCAATTAGTTTCCTTATACCTCGGGTTTTCTCAAACCCAAAAGTCCTTTTCACAACAACCACATCAACATGGGTAAGATTCAACTATTTCAAGATTTGAGTCTCAATGAGTGTGTAATAATGGGTTTTGTCTATATCTAGACAAACCCCACATGATCAAAACCCAATTACCCACTAATGTTTCATCACCCATACTCTAAATCCCCTTTTCAAGAAATATTAGAGTAAGTAAACAACCCACATTTGCAACTATGACTATTTAGATTGAAACTCAAATGAAAAACTAGACTTATACCAATTCAGTAAATCTAAGATCAATTAAAATGTACCCAATCCAAATCAAACCCAATCGTTCACACACCCCTAGCAAGGAATTTAGCTACTCATGTAAGTGGAAGAAGACATTGCATTACGTAATAATTCAATATCCATTCAACAAAATGAGTAAGAAAATTCAAGCATAAGGTTCTAATCTCCAATGTTTTTTTCTACTCTTTCAAAGAATAATATGAAGATTTCTCTATCGACAATTCAATTCTCCAACTTCTCTCTACTTTCAATTCAATATTCAATATAATGGAATGTTGTCCAACCAATTCGGTTCCTTTTTGCTCAATTTCATGCTTCCTTTACTCAAAGTTACATACCTGCAAAGATCAAGGGAAAACGACATAAAATCTATCTAAATGACTTGAAAACTAAACAAAAAGTCATGTCTAAGAGCCTAATGAGTTGATAAATTACCAACTCATTAAATCCCCAAACTTGAACCATTGCTTGTCCTAAAGTAATGTAATTTTGTAGAGTAGAGCAAATGGAAAAGCACGTTATACCATATGAGTTTATGCACCAAGGATTACTGAGCCTAAGACAACTTAAAAACCCTCACCGACTCAAGTAAACGATAAGAGACTCTCCAAAACATGTTGCAAAAGTTTCAAGAGATAACCACAATGAATAGGCATGATTCAAAAATGTTTTTGTTCTTCAAAACCGACGGCATGGTTTATTAAATAAGAACACATAGCATCTCAAATCATTAAAAATTCGTATTCAAAGCTTGCCTTGAAGCTTACAGAACTAATGTCCCAATCACTTTTCACACCATTGCAAACAGGTTCTCCAAAGGGGTGATGCCACTTGCGAGAAGAGAGAATCCCTTTTAACCATCAAGCAATGCAAACACATGGGATTATAGAATAAGATAACAAATCTCACTCTCACAATGAAATTCTCCATGCACACAACTTGACCCATTGGCTTTCCCTTCGTGTAACTCGCCACTATGTAGAGTTGCTACACTTAAAATCAATTGGGACTTGGAGTTCATAATGAAGGCTAGGGGTTAAGGTAGGATAAATAATGAGTTCTAGTGGTTAGAACCTCCCTAGTGCCTTTTGGTGGACATTTGCAACATCCTCTCCTTCTATATATTAACATCACTTCCTTATTTGTCCTTGTTCATCATTTACCTTATTTTGTTTAGAATGAACAACCCTTATAACTCCTTTGGATTTCACATTTAGCCTCATCTAAACAAGAGGTAACACCTTTAAACTATTCTTTCTCTTTCAATAATTCAAGATTCTTCAACCAATCAATTCATTCATTTTAGTAGAAAATTGGTGCTACCTCACATTAAAACTCTCAGATTTATCCCTTTTCTTGTAAACCCTCAACTTACGCTTTAGCCTCATTTTCTCACATTTCCTTATCTCTCCCAATTTCTTGGTCTTGAAGCCCCATTTTTCATTCTTTCACCACTAGAAACTAGGGAGGATGGGTGCCAAATATAGGAATAGAAAAGGGTTGTTGGGCTTGTAATGTTGTTTCCAAGAAAAAGGGTCAAAGGATCAACATTGGCTAGCAAAGGAATATATTTAAGGAGGTCATTTTGGGTGAAGTGACTTGCAATAGAAAGCTTGAATTATATTCTAAGTGCATATACATCTAGGATTTCTCCTTCAGTAACACTTAGGGCATGTTCTAAACAAACATATATGCGTGGGAATCTTTCAATCAGCCTCACCACATAAGGAATCACACTCCAAGGAGTTCTCACAATGCATTAGAACAACGAGATTATGACTTTAGACAATTAAACATGTGAATCAACAACCTAAATAAGAAATCCGCAATATACGATAAGAGAGTGCTACATTTTCCATTTCAAATGCCCCATTTCTTCAAAATTTACTCTTTTCATTCCCCAGAAAATATTTTGGTGGTACCTCTGAAAAACAATTCCAAAAAGACTTAAAAACATGACATTTTCTCTTAATAAAGACGTCTCATAATCTATCATAGGAAAATGTCACCCCATTCAATAATATAAAAAGAAAAGAAAAAGAAATTGCTCCAAGAGAAAGAACTGTGGTATAAATAAAACCCTCGGAGTTTATTCATTAACTACTATTCACAAAGTCGAATATAAAACTTGATTCATGAACCATTTCACAATTTAATCAAGGACCCAATAATTTTCACTAACAATTCAAGAACCAACAAACTAACCGCATCATAAAAAAATATTCAAAGCAGCCCAAGTAGGGCGAAAACCCCTACTACAAACCCCCAACTACAAAAATATATTGCCCTCAATGTAAAAGGGAAGAACAACAACGTTAAGAGGGCTCCCTGAATGATCTAGCGATGGGGCCGAGGGATCTATGAGTTGGTGGCCTCATCAAAGTTCCATGAAGCAATTTCAGCTGCGAAAGGCATTAACACATCAGGTGGGAGCTTAAGTGGTTTTCGTGGATCATGTACCACCAAATGGTCTGGAATTCTAAGTTCATGATAAGATGTGATGTCCGCCAAACTGGGTCCCCATGATGTATTTATTTCGCTCGTAGTGAGTATTCAATGGGTGAGTGGGTGACTGTGATATATTTCTTCATCGGACATGATTTCTGAATTGCTGTCATACCCCATGCTCCAATGATCTTGTGGGCTCCTGCTTTTCTCAGGCTGTGCAATAGCGGCTGACGATTCATTCATGTCAATATTTTTGAGTGAAAGCATTTCCTTGTGTCCCGCCACTTCACCCCTTAAAGTAGTCACTTCCTTTTCTAAAACGTCAACTTTAGCGCAGAGGCATCCAAATTTTTCAACCATTGGATGCATGGCCTTCTTGATGGCTTGCTGGATCATGGAAGTTATTTATTTGGCCAATTTCAACAACTAGATATTATGAGCACGGGTATTTGTGTCATCTTCGAAAGGACGTTTGGGGAGAGGAGTTGACTCTGTCGGCTTGTGGAGACCCAGGGGCTGTGCTAGAGAACATGCAAAATGGGGGGATATTTCGGTCCACCATCACCTTGGGTCGCTTTGAAACTGAGGCATCCTTATCACTTTTGGTGGCTACCGTAATCACTATGTGGGTGCTCACTATTCTATCTAGTGGTCTAAATAGAAGGCATGTGGCCTGCAAGCATAACATACTAATGAGGCTAGGATAAGGCAAAGAATTTGCCTGTTACTTGGCTTTCCACTTGAATTGTTCTGCAATGATTTCCCCCACGTTGATGTGTCTCCGATCCATGATACAGGCCACAAGGATTGCGACCTCAATGGGGAAATGTGTTGTATTCTTGAAAGGGATAATCCGAGCACATACCAAATCCAGCCATATGCAAGCTTCAAACTTTAGATCATAGCAGTGAAGTATTCCTTCGGAGGTAGCCCACTGTGGTTGATCATTTGCAATTATTTCGGCAACCTACTTAAATTGATTCTCTTTTTCTTCTACCTTCCTTTTAAATTCTAAATTTGGCTGTACCGGTTCAGCCCAATAGATTGAGTTCATTGCCTTTGGGGTAATTTTCACTTCTTGACCTCGTACTAGCTCAGATGGAAAGCAAGGCATTGTGTTGACTCAGGCTTTGTTCTTTAAGATTCTTTGTCGTGCCCTATAAGAGGCGTAGAATTACCATACCAACTCAGGGAAGTAAGGGTCCATGGGTTTGGCGAATGGCCCCCTATCGCGAATGCTGATCTAACTGTAAGTGTCTGGGAAGTCGTCACTGAAAGACTCCACCTCAAATTAAGCCTCTGCGGTGATGGACTGGGTCTCCTTGAAGGATAAATAATAATCCTCCATTGAATCCAACCCAAAAAAATGTTGCGAAATTTGCTTGGCCACCTTAGGATCTTACTCGTGAGATGCAGTGTTGGCAATTGGGGCTTTTATTTTTCTTTGTTGTCTAGATATGGACATGATTTGGAAAGATAATGTTAGTTCCGCACAAAAAGTGTAAAGAGAAGCAACAATAAATCTAAATTAAGGAATAAAATTCTAAGGATTGGATGGTAAACAAATGGGAAAAGCGAAATGTTTTTGCTGGCAGCACCAGCGGACCACCAGCAGAACGCAGGTGGAGAGCTGCGAAGCGCCGATGAGCCGCCGACATTTGGCAGAAAACTGGGCAGATATACTCATAACCGGTGCCTCACCAATAATTCTTCAGTCTTGACCTGCGATGCGCCGGTGAAATGCAGGGCCTTGGCAATGGCTTGTAGCCTTGCGCCTGAGCGTGCATTTCAGTCGGCGTTTCACCGACCATGACTTATGATTCACTAATGGAACGCCGCTCACTTTTACTCTAATTCATATATCAAAAATCCCTCCAAAACCATGATTCACCCACTAACTTCACATCACTATTATTTACACAACCAATATAACCAAAATAACAATGATGATATTGGCCTTAAGAAAGACTTCACCCTATCTATCATTGGGCAAATCATGCATTCTGAGACCATGGGGTTACTCAGACTTCACCCCCAGCAGAATCTTAAGCATACAAATCATGAAGCATGTTTGCCAAAGACGACACCCACATCAATGTTTAAACATCTAATCACCATCCCCAATATACAGACAATATAGAAAATATTCAATCAATTAAAAGCACAAGATAGAAGATAGGGCATATGGGTGTGACAACGATCAACTCCAGCATGCTTGAATTAAGATTCATATTATAAATATAAGCACATCAAAGGTAGAAGACACATACCAAGTTTAGAAATTAGAATAAGTAAGGAGATGGAAGCCCGGTAACTCGCTCAACTATATGTCTTCACAATGATGGGAGATGAGGTGAAATGAAAGGAGTGAAGAAGGAGAGGTTTTAAAGGTTGAGAGAGGGGAAGTGATTGGGTAGGAAGAAGGTGGGTGTTAATGGTGTTAAGTTGGAAAATCCGGTTATTGGGAAGTTAAAAAATGGTGGGGGAGAGATGCAAATGGTGGAGAGAAAGGTTTTTAGGGAGTTGGGAAGGTTTGACTGGATATTTTTTTATTTATCCATGGGTCAGATCAGTCAATGGGCTGGTCAACATTTTAAATGAAATGCATACCTGGACTTGTGCTTAAGCGGTGATTGCCGGTGAGTACCGGCATTTCACCAGTTTAAACACTGGCAACCCTCATCCTTTTAGCTCACTATTTTGTAGTCGGCTTTCGACTGACAGTTTGCAAATTGTTCTTCTTCTGTTCATTCTTCTAGGAGCCATGATTCTGCAATCGTGAATAGCCCGAATTAGAAGAATTGAAAGACTCTTCATGGCACGACATAGATCATTAAATAAGGGAACATTTCCTAAACGTCTCGTAGCCTCTTCGTCATAAGTGTGGCGTGCTTCACACCCATGAAAAAGACTCTACTTAACGCGACGTTAAGACACCCTAGGACACTTCAAAACTTATGGCTCTTATATCAAGTTTGTCATGACCTAAACATAGACCCAGATCATAACACGAGACAAGGAACCCAGGTAGGTCCTAAGTCGACCCATGGAATAAGCATACATCTAACTTCGTTCACTTTAAGCGGAAGACTGAACATAAGACATAGCGGAAACGTAAATATATCATAACATAGCATAACATAGGGAGTCACTATATATACACACAAGCTGAGTACTACATACTGTATGAAAGCCTCTACTGCATAAGATGGGCTGATGGGACAACACCCCCAAATAACCAAGCCAAGTGCTAACATAAAATAACATAAGGTCTAGTCAAACGGCCCTCAGAACATGAGGACTCACCAACAAGATGAAAGTGAACTTTGAGATGATCTAAAGATGAGGATGAGCCTGAGAGTCAGGTCTTGTATCATGAAATGATACAACATAGAAAGTATATGGTCAGCACGTGAAACGTATCGAGTATGCATGGTAAGTTAAATGGACATTTAAAACATGTAAAAACTCATAAAACATCATAAGAGTTGGACATCATTCTCATATCATAAATATCGTGACATAACATAACATAAGGCTCAAAGTTTTCAAACATTCATAATTCATTCGAAATCATAATCATGAGAGGAAATTTGTATTGAAATAACTTGAGCCAATATACATAATCATAATCATGCATAAATCATGAGGAACAGTGGGAGATTCTCTTAACCGACATACCCCATATGAGCACACATGGAGCATATGAGCAATACGGAGCTCGACTTGTAAACCTAGTCGCAGGCCGCTCGTACTCGCCAAGGGTAGAACAAATAAAGTGATATCACCATGAAAAGGTCCAATTTTTCCGGGGATAGTCACAAAGGAGGTCCCAACATTCCTATAGTGGTACGTAGTTCATGAGATTCGAGGCAGAACCTAGGCCCCGAACCTAGCTCCTGTTTGATACTACTCCCAACATATATAGTGCTCATTGTATAACATGCATGAATCCATAGGCTAGTTAAATCATGAAATCATAAACATATTTATACATATGTGAACTAGCCATGACATATGACCTGTGGGTCGGCTAAGAATATAATTCATAAATCACAAGTTTAATGCATACTTTAGGTCATACATATAACTTGAAAATCATCAAATCAAGATGGGTAATTGAGTAAATTTATATTTCAAATGATAAATCATGCTGGGTTTGTAAATGTAAACAATTGAGACATAGATCATAAATCAATTCATCATAGATCATGCATAATTAGGCTTAATTCGCAGGGAATCGAAATCAGTAATTTTATAATCAAAATAGTAGTAAAATCTAATAAAAATTTATAAAATATAATTTAAATCACAATTTAAGACAATCCATTGGTAAATCACAAATTCCACAAGATTTGAAATAAAAATCCTATGAGATTTTTGATAGATTTTCATGAATTAATAGAGAAGGGGAATGGGTGTGAATGGAAACACCCATTCGTAACCTTTTATACTTGGGTAAGATCAGATTTACAAGTTCTTGAATGCCCAAAGGAGAATTGATAAGGAAAAGCTTGAATCTATGGTTGACCTCTCTAGAATTCTCTTAGTTTGCATGCATGGGAATGCCTTATGCAAATGGAACTTAAAACTATCTTATAATGCCCGTAAAAATACATGAAACGATGTAGTTTGGGACCTAGGAGCATAGGAATGATGAGAATACCCTTAATAATTTCGTAGGAATTAGCTGCTCGCCAGCCCCCAAGAGGGACCTAACGAGTAGTTACCACAACCCATAGGTTTTCACCTCAGTCGTTAAGTACACTGCCTATCGATCACCTGATCGTCATCTGGACTTCTCACGAGTCATTGCAGTGACCATGACTCGGTCACCACTTGTCATCCTCACTATCCCGAATTCAAATAAACCCTATCCTGCTGACCACGGCCCCCATGAGTCGTGTGTCTGACTCACCATTTATGGGGTCTATTTGTTAGGTGTACTAATTATACTTTTCCCCTTCTTAATTCTTTTGCCAAGGCCGAATTCGATGAGTCGTGGGCCCGACAACGACTTGTGGTCATGCCCGTGAAGACCCCTTCCACTGCTTCCTTTGGCCTCAACCTAGTCCTTCAACATGAGTCACCATGATTCGTGGACCTCCCCTATTGGTCACCGCTGCACGACTCGCTCGTGATCTGGTGCAAAAATTTCAGTTTTCCGGTTAAACTCCTAGGTCTAATCTTTCTAAGCCTGGTGTAAACACCTATCCGCTATTTAAAGTGTGATGGATGTAGGTTTGGGATTCCTAACTCCTAGTTTCTTGAATATCACTAGAAGCATTAAACTAATACTAGCATCAAGTCACAAAACTCTTACTAAACATGCAAGCAAGCAAATTGTGCAGAAATTGTAAATGCCTCTGCATCTTTACGTTTAAGAGCAAGGTTGTTGGACATCACAGTACTACAATGATGCGACACCTCCTGGCATCTGTATCCACCACCTTCTTTTCTTCAAAACTTCCTTCATAAACTTCTCATATCCCACATTTGAATCAAGGCATCCACAAGTGGTATATTGAAGGATAATTTGTCAACATGTCAATGAACTTGTGAAATTGATTATCCCCTTTTTCTTGGTCAGCCGTTATGAATATGGAGGTGGAACTCTTTCATGATGATGACCCAACTAGAGCTGATAATGAAACATGTGATTGGAGATGGTGGAAAGAGGAGAATGTTGTAGTTCTCAAGGCTATATTCAATTTGATGATTACACTTCACCGTCGATATAAGGAGGAGGAGTATGAATACATGGCGGGCCATGGGGGATCTCACCCTAGGTATAAAGTAAGCACCAAGGGCCTGAGCCCCGGGTATCAAGAAACAATAGTTCCACCCCATATCCACAACAACTAACTAAGAAAAGAAGGATAATCAATTTCTCAAGTTCATAGAGATGTTCAGCAAATTATCCACCAATATAGCACACTGTTGATGCCTTGCTTCAAATGCCGATATGCAAAGTTTATGAAGGAACTTTTGATGAAAAAAGAAGGTGATGGATGTGCACCGAGGAGGTGACCCATCATTGTAGTACCGTGATGACCAACAACCTCGCTCCAAAACACGAAGATCCCGAATTTACTTATTGTGACAATTGGCTTGTGCATGTTCAAAAAGGCCTTATGTGATCTTGGTGCTGGTATTAATTTAATTCCTCTAGTGATTTTTAGGAAACTAGGGTTGTGGAATCCCAAACCTACATCCATTAGGCTTTTGATAGAGGATAGGTCGACTATACGAATTCGTTGGAGTGTTAATTGATGTCCTTATGAGATGGATAAGTTCATACTCCCATGATTCTCTTGTGCGGGATTGTGACATGGACATCAAGGTGAAAATTATCTTTGGGCGCCCACTACTAGAAATGGAAAGGGCTTTGACTGATGTGGATCTTGGGGAGATTATGTTTTGAATAGTGGTGTAGGGATGAGGTCACCTTCAATGTATGTCACTCTACCAAGCCCACGAATGTGTGTAAGGTCATAGCCGTGCTTGATGGTGAAGTGGAGCATGATGAATGAGTTGATGAGGAGAAACGGAGGATGACCTCTCCCGATTGTTAAAGATTGAGAAGGTATTCATCGTGCTACGACATAAACTAAGGTACTTTCGGGAGGTAACTAAAGAATTTTTACTGAAAGCACTTTTGATTTTTTTTACAGATACAATGGAAAACAAGGAGAAGGAAAAAGGGCAGACACTGCGCTGAACCGGCGAAATTCTAGTGATCAAGTGCGGGTCGCCATCCACACAAAGGTAGATAATGAGCCCGCAAGTGTACGGGTCAGTAAGTAATATAGTGGCTCTTTTAGACAACCGGAATGTCGAACCCACAGGACTGAACTACGGGTGAAACCTTTTCAAGTGTTAATTTACTAAAACTATAATAATGAAGACAACAGTGTAAAGAAGAGTTTTATATTTTGGAAACTATTTTTATACTAAAGTGAGATATTTGTACAATTGAGTTTGAACTATGAATGTGAGCATGCTGAGGTTACAACGAACATGTAAAGAAACTACCATCAAGCTACCTCGGTTTATCTTTTCTCCCGGGTTGCTAGTCGGAACTTATGCCTATAGATTAAAACTCGTATTTAACCCAACTTAAGAATCATGAACCTTCCACCTACATTTCTCGTGATAAGAAGAAATTCATGTTCTAGCCATACGAAACCGATTCCACACTTGACTAATACGACTTTCGGGTATATTTCTATCCCGAAGGTAAATCAATTCCCAATTTTCCCAAACAAAGAAAAGATCATATCCTATTAATTCACAACTTCAGCTTTCTTGCCCTCTCGGTGAAACCGACTTCTTTGGATTTACATTAACATTGGCCATATTAACGTAGGGTAAGAACAAGAATTAAATAGAACAACCATAGAAGAAAAGAAGAAACTGCATAATCAATAATTACATTTCAATACAACAATTCATAACCTCAGCAAGAAAGGGATTTAGCCACTATTTGTGGATTGAACATCATTAATGAATGGAAATCATGCAAACAATTGAAAGGAAGAAGAAAGGGATAGAGAGAAAACCCTAAGAATTTTCGTCCTCAAACCGCCTCGTAACCCAATTTCTTGCTCCACCAAGTCAAAAAAAATTTAAAATGGAACCTAAGTGTTCTATTTATACTAGGATAATTTTTCCCTGATTGGTCACAACGTGTCACGGAGTGCACGCGGAGCACCGCTCCGTGACATGGTGCGAACGCTAAGCTCGGAAATTGGCCACCCAGGTAATTGTTTCCAACGTGGCACGGCATGCAACGCGGAGCATGCCTAAAGTGCCACGGTGCAATCGCGACCTCACCGGAATGTCGGTGTCTCGATAATGACTCCAACGTACACGCTTGATCACGCGACCACTCGAATTTCTGACTTGCAACTCCCAATAGATCAGATCCGCGATGGCAGTGTCACGGCTACATCGCGGGAGCCCTTGGAATTCCTTGGTTTTTCTCCACCGGGGCTCGTTGCTCGTTCCCTGAGTTCATCTCCCATTTCTCCCAACATGTCATTTAACTCCATAAAAGCATGTTTTTCCTACAAAACAACGCTAATCATGTTGGTTAGTATAAAATCACACTTCCACACAATTTACATGAGAATGTACAAACATTGTTGGACAACAAGGCAAAAGCTATACATTTGAGTATCAATTTGGCATATAAATATGCCCATGATCACCTACCCCACACTTAAAATCTTGTTCGGCCCTCGAACAATACTCACACCTCATGAAATTGATATCCCATCATGGCTACTTTGGCTCGACAATCTGAGCTACGGTTATACCGACATACCTGCAACAAATCATCGCAAGAAACATGCATAGTATCATCATTACAATGACACTCAATAAATCACGACCTCCTAGCTCAAGAATCGACTCTCGATATCGGCAAACTCATGCAAATTAGCTGACCAAGATATCCGACACGAATTTCATTGTTTCGTCAAGCATGTGCCCTCACATCACAAGAGAATTTTCCTTAGATCACATGAACTCTAATCGTTTATGCAGGGGCATGCACACACAATTTCACTCTCTCTCCCAAAAAGATTTCACATGCATCGTGTCATGACCCATAGGCTTGCCTTCTAGTGTATTACTCCACTAATATAAGGACGAGTGATGTAAGATCACGGTGACTTAACGGGTTGTAATGTCGCCTATGGAACTAGTATATACCGGGCTAACCAATAATAGCAAATCTGGTATCCTTAAGCGTTTTTCAATACATCCTACCACATTCTAGAAATGTTTTCTTCCTTCCTCCTCCTTTTCTTGAAGTCTATCTTTATTTTTGTCACCCCTTTCAACACAAATGTTAATTAACAAAGGAAACATAAGTTATACCACTTTATTTCCTTCCAAATTCACACAGCACCCCTTGACTCTTTTCTTTCTTTCTTTTCTTTTCATCATTTCACTCGACACTATGGGAAAATTTTACATTTTCTTGAGCGCTAAGAGCTTCGGATTTGGTTTAAGGGACTATGAAAGAAGGGCTTAACTTGGTTCACACCCTTTTCGATAAAAGAAAAAATTTATAAAGGCTAAAGGCTCAACGGCTAACTAGGATTTAATCTTCAAGGTGGATATGAAAAGGAAAACAAGAAAATTATGGTTAAACAAAGAAACGCCTACCATCCTTTCCTACACTACCTCCTTCCTTCACTTTCGCTTTCTCGTATACACAACAGGGGCAAGTTCTAGACAATCCACAATAGCATGGAATAACCAAACCTCACTATACACTCGATGCACATGCTCAACTCAAGACGATTTCACGTACTCTCTTTGACCGCCTAATTACAAGAATTCAAAATTAAGCCTCAATCACACCTAATCGAATTCTATGGCATAAGTGTCTTACATATGTACAAAAATTTGCATGCTTTCTACGAATCATCTTTGCAGTATAAATATTATGTACAACACGCAACCAAGATGTCGTAGCTATAGTGTAGCAACATGCATGTGATACAACCGACACACCAAAAATAAAATTTTAAAATAACTACTCCTATCGACTTCATTCCCTTAAGACGGTCAAGCCATCCATCCATCATAGGGAACGGTCACTATTTACGACTTCGTTCAATGGGACTCTTCTCGGCAAAAGAACCGAAAACAAACTCGAGAACTCAAAAGTAAAAATAAGCTACGAAAAAATTTTAAAAACATTGATAATTTGACAAAACTATTTACACACCGGCTACCGCATTCATAGCACACACACGCCACAACAAAAATATTTACAAAGGGAACATACTCATAAGAACAAGGTCATATTAATTCACACACAGCAAATGTACTAAATGTAACATGCGATTATGTACACGATAAGGCAAAATTTAGCACCACCTAACTACTCCCACCTTAATAATTTAAAATCGAACACCGGCCCCGTGTTCATACAATTACTACGAAAGGTGGGTTGTGAAACTCCCCGATCACCAAAGTACTCCACTTTCGTCAGTGCCGCCGCCTATCCCCACATGTCTGAATCACCACCACGCCCTCCGACTCAACGCCGGAATCCTCGCGACGTGTCTTCTCGTCTGGGGACATCATCATCCATGTGCTCCACAAAAGCCGGGCCCACCCGACATAGTGCCCCGGCGTCTTCTCCAAAAGGGTAATCTAAGTCGAGCTGCCACAGCTCGTCCTCCGCGTTCTGGCTCTTCCGCCTATGCGTAGCTGAGATCTACATCCCGAACATGCGGACATATATTGGTCCTCCCGAGCATGTCGCCGGCTAGTGTGTGAGAATCGGCCCGTGAGTGGTGCCTATGTGCCTTAGTCTTTGTGACATCTATGGCACGCCGCTCCATCTCTGTGGGATGTAGTCTAGCATCTTCTTCTCGACTCAAGGCCCTCGTGAACGTAGTCGCTGTACTCGCCGACCGCACTGCGTTCTTTGATGCAACCGGCTCTTCATGGCGATATGATCACCGCCCTACATTAATCTCCTTCCAACTTTTTCATCAGGGCATACATCATATATACAACTCGGTCACATCCGCCATGTGCACCCCCGGAATCAAAACAGAGCAAACAATTTTAGCCATATTCTCGTTTCCTGCTCATCTCAGAATAAGGCGTTGTCTCGGTGATAGCCCCTTTCCTTGTGCCTCGCCTCCAGCGTGCCGTAGCCGGGCTCCACACAATGTGCGTTCGATATCCGCATAGGGTGGAGTGATATTCACCACGGAGTAATGCGGCATCCGTGTTTGCGCCCCTAGTATGGCATGTAGATGGTGAGGCCTGCGACAATCTGGCCCTTATCTTGATGGTGTGACTCCCGGCACGGTTCCAGCTTGGCGTAGAATTCCCGAATTAAGTGCATTGCACTCCTTGGGCTTGCCAAAATGAAGCGTAGCCCGGCAGCGTCAATCCGATGTGTACCTACACTGGGAATCCCCAGGCTAACGGGTCCTTGCAATATGCTCCTCCTCCGGGAAGTATTTGTTCTTCTTGTGTTTAGTGTACCACTTCTTCCCTTCCTCTGTCACCCATCTCGGTTCCATATTGCGCGCCGCCGCGTGAACCGGGCTTGCCGCCGGGATTGCCGCTCCCAGTCTCAACTCTCTTCCTTCCGGCGCCCGATGTTGATGCGCCCTACCTGTCTCGCTCGTTGCTATTGTTCTCACAAATAAAACAGATGGGCCTCCCAATGTCGGCCGATATCATTAGCTTCGACAAGGTTGGGTTTGGCTCGGCCACCCCACACTTAGTCTTCTATACCCTCATTATAGCAATTTGGCAAGTTCATACTTATTGCATTATTTACAAAAACAACAAAAAACACGAAACCCAAAACAACAAACAACCAAATGCCTCGTGCATTCAACTACATCTGGCAACTTATGTACTACTGCATCAGATGTGCCTCATTCCAACATACCATCGATCACATCTCATCACATAGCACTAGCTAAAAGAAAACGAAAAAATAATAAGAAAATTCTAACAACTCAATCCTAAGTAGTAATTTCCAACTTCTATGTGCTTCGATAATTTCATGCAATTTCACCTACCTGTTCCCCCAACATTTATCGCTTCTTTAACATAATACGATAAGCACAACACGATTCAACTCACCCAACATGCACAACCCAACCATTTTCCACATTTCAACCTCAAATCAATTTCTTCCCATTCACAACCCAACCCTAACTACAATTTCACATAAAATTCAATTAAGCATGTAATTATCGCGTTCATGTAATCACAACGATACTACGAACAACAATCAACAATAACTTAAATGAATTTAAGCTCACTTATACCTAGGGCAAGGATTATTTCTCTTTCATGCTAGAAAACGAATTATTTAGCCAAAAATTGAAGTTGAGTTCAAGAACGTACCTTTAATCCGATAATATCGAAGAAAAGTTGATGAAATTTCGTGTCTAAGTCCGTGCCACGTTGGGGAAGGGAGAGATTTTTAGTGTTTGTCGCGGAGGGATGGAAATGGGAGAATGAGTGATTTGAGTGTTAAAAAAGGGGTATTTTCGGGTTACTCCTAAGTACCCGGTGTGACCCGACGCGAATAATACCCTCAACGTGTCACTCTGAGTGCACGCGGAGCACTGCCTCCGTGACAGGGAGCCATCGCGCAGCTCACCGTTTTGCCACTTAAAACCTTTTTTCTTACCTCATTTTTCCCTTGTTTCCTTTGCATTTTTCCCTCCGACTGACCTGTACTATACCTTAGAACAAGAAACGGTTAGAATTCCAAAGTTGAGGAACACAATATTTTATTTTTATATTTACAACCCTATACATAAAAATAAATAAAAACAACAAAATCTTTTTTCTTCTTTTTTTTTTTCATATGCAATAAATTATACAAACAACAATTCACGGTTGCCTCCGTTAGCCGCCCCGGCTTCTACCGTCTCGGCTCGACGTGTTTAAGCTCATTCTCGCTTCTAGGGTGATCTGGGACGTTTTCTTTCGAACACGTCCTCAACCCTATCAAGCTTACCTTTCTCCGGGGGCTTTCCCATTAACTTCGAGGCTCAACGCCTGAGCAACACTTTGGTTGCTCAAGCACATTGATAACCGAAAGTTCTTCGTACATGGCCGGGAGCTTGGTGGCCTTGCATACACGAACACCTCCACCTTGTCGCAGGCGCCACATAGTTAGCTGCCTGCAGCTACATCTATAAGCGCTTTCCCGGTCGCTAAGAAAGGCCGCCTCCCAAAATAAATGGGAACTTCATGTCCGGCTCAAAATCCAAGACAACAAAATCTACCGAAGATAAGGGAACCCAATTGCACTAGCACGTCCTCCACAATACCATCTCGTCTTGCCAAAGAACGATCCGCAAGTCGTAGGATTACCGTTGTAGGTCTAGGACTCCCTAGCCCCAACTTGAATACCGAGGTTGGCATCAAGCACGTCACTCCCAAATCACACAACCATGAGCTTGGGATACTTTGCCCGATTGTTATTTACCAGAAGCTCCTAGGATCTTTTGAGCTTCGTGGGCACGGCTCGTATCCCGGAAGTGCACTGTGTAGAGCCACCGTGGCATATTCAGTAAGTCTATTTTGTTGGCCACGATGTCCTTATATATTTGGCATACTTAGGCACTCCCTGCAAAACATCAACAAGAGGTAAGTTAATGTGTACCGTTTAAGCACCTCCATGAATTTCTTGAAGCACGCCTCCTCCTTGTGCTTCTTAAACTGTCGAGGGAACGGGGTGGAGGTCTTTCGATTCAGCATCCTTGTGTTTCCTCTCATCATACTGCTCCCTCTCCGCTTCTACTGCTCCCGACCGTTGAGGTGGTCTGGGTTCCACCTCAACTGCAAACCACCGTGGTCACTACATTTACCTCGCTTGGGATTGGGGTCTGTGCGCTCACCTGGAAGTCCTCCTCTAGGCCTTACCTCGGCTCCAAGAAATCGCCTAAATTGATACTCCAAACATTTTAGTAGCTAGCTGATTACTCTGACTTCGGCTGCCACAATTTGACATAGTCAGCCTGCAATTGAGCTTGGCTGGGGCTATCACCGCTTGAACATCTCTCAACGCTGTGCGATGGCAGGAGGAGGGGCATTGTTGTTTCTATATTGTGACTCTGGAGAAGTTCTGTGGCCCTCCTTTTTTGATTCCTCTCGCATCCCCTTACTCAAACTCTGCCCCTGATGGTTGTTGCTACCCCAAGAGAAATTCGGGTGATTCCTCCAGTTAGAGTTGTAGCTGCTCCCATATCAAAGGTGATTGCCCTTGTGCATTATCGATAAAGTTCACCGAGTCTGATTTGCTCCACAACACTCACTGAGGTTCATTGCTCCCGCACACCTTCACACCAATCTGCTGCACTGTATTTACTGGGGCTTGAGACTGGCTCAGGTTCATGTTGCCGAAGTGGGTGTTTAACTGATCTTGCAAGGCAGCTATTCAGGTGCCGATAGCTGTAACCATCCACTTCCAAGACTCGCCGCTTTCCTTGCTCCTCCCTTGAAGAGTCCGCATTCCACTCCGGATTTCCTTGGGTGAAATACGATTACAAAGTATAAAGCTCCTCGTAAGTCTTTTCTAATGCTTGTCCCCCAGCTGCCGAATCCAGCAAAATTTTTGTGTGGGGTTCCAAACACTCTATAAAAGTGTGCACCAAAGACATCATTGGATTGATGGTGATGAGGATACCTCTCAACAGTGATTTCAATCTTTTCCTAAGCTTGATACAGATTCTCTCCTTCTTCTTTGTTTGAAACTTAGGAATTTGACTTCTAAGCCTTGTTGTTTTACCGGAAGGAAAGAATCGGATCAAGAACTTCTTTGCAAGATCATCCCATGTGGTTATAGAGTTTGGTGGCTCAAATTTTCTACCTACCTCGGCTTCTCCCAAAAGTGAAAATGGGAACAGTGTAAGCCTGACGTAATATGTTGACACTCCAGCGGGGATGGGTGTCACTTATCTCCAGAAAATTTGAAGATATTGTTGTGATCCGTGAGGGAGACTCATGGGATCCGCCCGCTTGTGTGTGTGTGAATTGCACCATGTTCGTTGTTTCAACCTCCCTCCTGGCTCAGGCTCTGCGTGGATGCTAGATGTGACATTGGCTTAGCATATGGATTGCCACATCGCGAACCGGCCTGGCTGTTACTCTCGGCACTAATACTGCCCGCACGAGTGGTGGGATTCGTGGGTTGCCCATAATAGTTTGCCCGAGCAACCTAGAAGCTCTCTAGAGCTTCTCTCCGGCGATGAAACTGTCTTTTCGGCTCTAAGTGATGGATCCACCAAACTTTGTCTCTTGCCAGTGTTCAACAGAATCTGTTATCTCGCAAAATACAGCTAAGACCAAGTTGTCAAATAATAAAATATCGAAATAGCAAACTTACACGCTAAGAAAAATTACAAGTCTACCAATTGCCTAATCCCCGGCAACGGCGCCAAAACTTGATGAGCCTGCAAGTGTACGGGTCGTGCAAGTAATATAGTGGCTCTTTTTAGGAACCGGAATGTCGAACCCACTGTGGACTGACTACTGGGTGAAACCTTTTCAAGTGTTAATTTACTAAAACCATAATAATGAAGACAACAAAGGTAAAGAAGAGTTTTTATATTTTGAAAAACTATTTTTATACTAAAGTGAGATATTTGTACAATTGAGTGTGAACTATGAATGTAGGAGCATGCCGAGGTTACACCCAACATGTAAAGAAACTAATTATCAGTTACCCGGTTTATCTTTTCTCCGGCTGCTAGTCGAAACTTATGCCTATGGATTAAAACTCTTGTATTTAACCCAACTTAAGAATCATGAACCTTCCACCTACATTTCGTGATAAGAAGAAATTCATGTTCTAGCCATACAAAACCGATTCCACACTTGACTAATACGACTTTCGTGCATATTTCTATCCTGAAGGTAAATCAATTCCCAATTTTCCCAAACAAAGAAAAGATCATATCCTATTAATTCACAACTTTCCAGTTTCGTGCCCTCGGGTGAACCGACTTTTGGATTTACATTAATATTGGCCGATATTAACGTAGTAAGAACAAGAATTAAATAGAACAACCATAGAAGAAAAGATGAAAGACCGTTAATCAATAATTACATTTCAATACAACAATTCATAACCTCAGCAAGAAAGGGATTTAGCCACTATTTGTGGATTGAACATCATTAAATGAATGGAAATCATGCAAACAATTGAAAGGAAGAAGAAAGGGATAGAGAAAACCCAAGCACTTTTCGTCCTCAAACCGCCCCGTAACTCCACTTTCTTGCTCCACCAAGTCGAATAATTAAAAATGAACCTAAGTGCTCATTTATACTAGGATAATTTTCCCTATCGCTAACGGTCACTGAGTGCACGGAGCACCGCCTCCATGACACTAACGCCAAGCTCCTTCGGAAATTGGCCGCCTGTAATTGTTCCCAACGTGGCACGCCATGCAACGCGGAGCATGCCCACGTGCCACGGCTTGGATCGCGGACCTCACCGGAATGTCGAGAACTGGGATAATTAATTCCAACGCGCTACGGCTTGATCATGACCCTCACTTGAATTTCTCGAATTTGCAACTCCCAAACAGACTGCATCCGCGATGCTGGTGTCACGACTCCATCGTTGAGCCCTTGAATTCCTTGCTTCTCCACCTCCGCTTCGTTGCTCGCTCCCGGTTCATCTCCGATTTCTCCCAACATGTAATTTAACTCCATAAAAAGCATGTTTTTCCCGCAAAACAACGCTAATCATGTTGGTTAGTATAAAATCACACTTCCACACAATTTACATGAGAATGTACACACATTGTTGGACAAACAAGGCAAAGCTATACATTTGGAAAACATCAATTTGGCATATAAATATGCCCCGACCAGGAATCTACAATCTTAGGAAAAAAGGAGGGAATCAGTAGTCCATCGGCAAAGCGCCGGTGCCAACCCGCAAAATGCCAGTCTAGCGCGTGATGAGTTGGTAATTACCAACTCATTAGGCTTTTAGAGATTAGATTTTCTTAGTTTTCATGTCATTTAGGTGGATTTTATGCCCTTTATCTTTAATCTTTGCAGGTACTTACTTATAGAGAAAACATGAAATTAAGTAAAACGCAAGAAATTCGAGAGATGAAATTTGATAAGTTGGCATTTAAAGGAAAGGAGAAAAAGATAAGGGAAGATTTGAACTAAAAAAGTGTTGCTAAGAACATGATTTGAAATGGTCAAATGTGAATCCAAACATGCTACAAGTGGGAAAATGCATTTGTCACTGCCATGCAGGAACTTGGCACCAGCAGCCACGGGTTGTCAGCGGTAAACCTCCGGTCAACCACTGATCCAAGCGCCGATTCAATCCGCCTATTATACCACTGGAACCTAAGCACGTGATCTTAAATGAATACCAGGAAAAAATTGGAAAATTCACCTCGTCACCGAACGACCCGTGAGGTGAGTTTAGAGGAGTGAGTTCACGCGTCGTGAGGTGACTCGTGGTCAACATGGTGTGGCAAGGCCTGGGAGAGAGGAGTCCACGGGATTGACCATTTGTAGTGGTCAGACCACGATTGTGAGGTCTCCTGCGTGGTCAACCCTAGGGTTTGGCAAGTTGGGATGGGAAAGGTAGGCAATGAAAGGTGACCACGAGTTGTGGGCTGCTCACGACTCGTGGTCACCCATGGGGTTCCCTTATGGGCTTGGGTGGACTCACAGATCAAGGCCAAGAGTCATACCCTGTGGCAATGACCCGTTAGGGTCCCTCGTGAGGACTAGCAACCGTAACTTCCTACGCTTTTAATAAGGGTGTTGCAACTTCATATCCCTAAGGCCTAAACTACATCGCATTGGTATGTTTCTGAGTTAGATAACTTAAGTTAAGCCCTTTATGCATGCCAATTCTCATGCAAAAGCTTAGAGAGGTTTTTGGGAGATTCAAGGTCTTCATCCCCAAATTTTCATCAAATTCTTTGTGGGTGTTCAAGGAACTTTAAGTCCATCTAATCCCAGGTATGTAGGGTTTTAAAATTGGTTGAATTCGTCCTCACCCATGCCCAAACTTCAAGTTAATTCATGAATTTCCTATTCAAATTCCATGGGTTTTACCCAAAGCATGACAATGTGATTTCTATTTACGGGTATGTTTTAATTGTGTTTTAACTATTGAATTATGAAGGATGGGCAGGTATTATTATTATTTTCTTTAGTTCATGTTTCAAGCTGTTAAATCCTACTGCCCATTTGATGAAAATTCATGGGAGTTATAATTTATGATGAATACTTTCTATTTTGAGTTTATTGATGATACAAAGATGGATTTTCAAACTACCCATGTTTATGAGAATATTTTGAAAGAATTGAATATGATGAAGTATTTGGCAATGTCCATATGTTAAAGAATGATTTATGATTTATGAAGTGAATTACATGATTTATCAATTTATGATGTTGACTGATGAAAAGGGCCTTGATTCAAGGCTAAGCATGTTTAAAAGGGGCACAATGAAATAAATTTTATATCTTAGCCAATAAATTTTTGGCGCATGATGTTAATGATTTATGTATGAGCCTATATGCCTATTTTGGGAGCCGAGCCTAGCACCGAGCACCCCAATGTTCAAAGGACTACGCGGTGTCTCATAACCACATGCCACCGTGGGCTGTAAATGATATGATGTATCGATAATGATCCTCAAATGTGATATCACGCCTATGCACGACCCTCGCCCGGCAAGCCGTGGTCGGCTCTGCCCACTTGAGCGACAGGGGCACTATGAAAGGGTCTACCATGATGGTGTCGGTATGACGAGTCCTCCCATTGTTCCGCATGTTTTATGCATTTTTATGTTTATGTTATTGACTCAAGTTATATTATGATGAAGTAATTTATGATTGGTGTGAAAGATTTGAAAGTCTTGAGCCTTATGTTTTATTACGAAGTTGTTGCATGCAAGCATGATGTTATTTTCCTATGTCTATTTTCATGAGTTTACTACTTTTAAAATGTCCGTTTTACTTTCCTTGCATACTCAAAGACATTCCACATACTGACCGCATACTTATGAAGTATCGTTTCTTGATACAGGCCCAGATATCAGGCTCATTCTCATCCTTAGTCCATCCTAGCATATTATATCAGCTTGTTGGTGAGTCCTCATGTTCCGAGGGTCATTTGATAAACTTTCCCGTTGATTATGTTTCAGTATTGCTCAAGTTAGTTGGGATTGTCCCTCGTTCGTTTCGGTCGCAACTACACGCAAGTGCACGTGGTCGAACAAGTAGTAAAGTGGCTCAAGTAAGCTAAGTATCGTTCCCACTGTGGACCGAACCAGCACAATCGAATAAGCGTTAATGAACTCTAACCTAAAAATGCATAACAATTTAAAGAAGATTTTGAGAGTTTGTTTCCTAAATTATACTAATCTAAGACAAAATTGTAAAGTGAGTCCTAACTATAGTAATGAGCAAGCTGAGGCTAAAACGAACATGCGGGAAAGTAATTTATCATACACCAATCTTTCCTTCAAGCTGCAAGTCAAGAATTATTGCCTATGAATAGATACTGTACTCTACCCAACTTAAGAATCATGAACCTTCAACCTACTTTTCTGTGATTAAAAGAAATTCATGTTAAAGCCATACAAAACCGATTCCGTAATTGACTAATACAACTTTTAGATATATTTCTATTCTGAAGGTAAATCAATTCTCAATTTTCCCAAACTAAGTAAGAGTCATATCCTACCAATTCAAACCTTTCCAATTTCTTTCTTTCAAGATAAAAACCGACGCTTTAGATATACATTAACATTGGCCAAACATTAATGCAGTAAGAACAAGAATTGATAGAACAACCATGGAAGAAAAGATGAAAACCCAAAATGATCAACAATTACATTCCACTATAATTGTTCTTAACCTCAACAAGAAGTGAATTTAGCCACTCATTTGTGGATTAAACATCATCAAATGAGTATAAATCATACAAACAATTGAAATAAAGGAAAGAGATAGAGAGGAACCCTAGGATTTTCGTCCCCTTAACCGCCCTGTAACCTACATCCTTGCTCAACTAAGTCGAATAATTAAAATGAACCTAAGTGTGCTATTTATACTTGTGGGAATTTTTCTCGAATAACAAGTAACGTGTCATGGAGTGCATCGCGAGCACCGCTCGTGATATTAGGGAAGCACCGTGACCTCTCTAGAATCAGGTCCTCAAAGATGACCCGGCGGTGCTGCATGCAACGCGGGCTTGGCCAACGTGCCACGGCGCTGACAAAGCGAACCCTTAATGGGAATTTGATGTTCTGTAAATATGCCCAACGTGCCACGGCTTGGGTATCTGAAGTGGCATTCGTCTCTGTGTCACCGAGGCAACGCGGAGCTTCACTGTAATTTGCTAACATAACACATCTGGGGCGGAATGCCTCCGTGATGGCAGCGGACACGGCTCCACGCGGAGCCCCTATATTTGCTGCTTTTCCTGACCTTTCCATCGCTTCGCTTCCGAGTCCTTTCCGATTTTCACCAACATGCATCTTAGCTTCCTAAAATTACATTTTTCCTGCAAACAACACTAATCATGTTGGTTAGTATAAATTCACATTTTAACTACAAATCACATGAGAATGCACAAATAATGATATATACACAAGTCTAAATGAAGCATTTGAGTATCACTCTTGGGCATATAATTCTGCCCAAGATCACTTACTCCCACACTTAAACCTTGTCTGCCCCGAACAATAATCTCACATCTCATGCATTTGAAACCCACGCATAGCTACTTTGGCTCGACAATTCAAACTACGGTTATACTGATTATTTAATATAGCAAATCATCAAGAAAACATGCATAGTCTCATCAATACAATGACATTCACCACATTAAGACCTCCTAGACTCAAGACTCCGACTCTCCGATCATGGCAAACTCATGCAAATCAGCTGATCACACATCCGACACGAAATTCAATCTCTCACAAACATGTGCCCTCACAACACAAGAGAATTCCTTTTCAATCATATGATCTCAAAACATTACATTTAGGGGTATATGAACACGATTTCGCTCTCTCCTAGAGAATTCACATGCATCATGTCATGAACCTATAGGCTTGCCTCTAGTGTCTTACTCCACTAATATAAGGACGCGTGATGTAAGATCACGTAGGACTTAACGGGGTTGTAATGTGTTAAGGAACTAGTAAATACCGGGCTAGCCAATAATAGCAACCAGCATCCTTAAGCGCTTTTCAATACATCGCACCAACATTATGGGCATTGTTTCTTCCTTCATCCTCCCATTCTAGAAGTCTTTCTTTATTTTTGTTCCCATTTCTTTAAGCACACTCGACTTAATAACAAAGATTAGTTTTACATCTTCATTTTATTCAATTTCAAAGAAGTGCACCTTGACCTTTTCTTTAGCTTTCACCACTTCCGCTTTTTCTTTTCTTTTCACACTTCTCACTCCTTGACACCGTGGGAAAATTATTTTTCTGAGCGCTTAAGAGTTTTGGATTGAATTCACAATAATGAAAAGAAGGGTTAACCGTTTGTACCGACGAAAGAAAAAAAATAGGATAAAGGCTCAATGGGGCTAACTAGGATGCACATAAAAGGTAGGTATGATAATGGAAAAACATTCGGTTAAATCAAAGAAATGCCTACATCCTTTCCTACAATACACATCCTTCATTTCGTTTCGTACACACACCAGGCAAGTTCTAGACACTTCACAATAGCATGGAATAATCGAAACCTCACCACACACTCATTGCACATGCTCAACTCAAGACATATTCACGTACTCTTCAATCAGCTAATTACAAGAATTCAAACATTAAGCCTCAATCACACCGAATCGAACTCTCTAAGGCCTAGGTATCTAAACATGTTTACACAGTTGCATGCTTTCATACGTAATCACCTTTTGCATTCTAAATATCATGTACAACACACAATAAGAATTCGAATCATAAAGTAGCGACACGTTTGGGATACAAACAAACAAAAGAAAAATAAAAGAAAGAAAAACTACTCCTATCGACTACTTTTCCCTTAAGACGGTCTTCATCCATCCATCATAGGAACAATCATTTACGACTTAGGTTCAACGAAACTATTCTCGGTAAAAGCACCGGAAAAGAAACGCGAGAAACCCAATCATAAAAATAATTCAACAATTTTTTTTTTTAAAAATATCGATAATTTTGATAAAAACTAAAATATTTACACAACCATCTAACAACAACTCAAGACAAAGACACAACAACTTACCATTCATTACAACACCGAATTACAATATAAAACATACGCACAAAATCACAGGTCACAATGCCACAAGCACAACAACACAAGACAAGAACATAAACAAATAACAAAACAACCAAGCACCTAACTATCTCTAATTCTACACTTTAAACCGAAACCCCTAGTGTTTACAAAATTCAACATAGCACAAAAGTAGTGGTGAAACTCCCTGATCAATCAAGTCATACAATTTATCTGCCGGGGGTGCCGTTGCCTCGTCTCAGACCAATCGCCCCCGCCGTCTTCATCCGACTCCAACATTCCGAGTCTCTCACGGTGTGTCTCTCATCGGTGGGGACATTGTCATCCACGGGCTCCACAAAAAAGCTGGCCCCACTTGGCATAGAGCCCAGCATTTTTCATGAAGGGGTAGTCCAAGTCGAGCTGCTTATACCTGTATCTTCGTTGCTGGCCTTCGCCTATGCGCAATCGTAGTGGATTCGGTGATCCGAACATGCGGGCTATATATATTGATCATCCTGCATGTCGCCGGTTGTGAGAATCAAGATGAGTGTGCCGGTGCCTGTTTTAAGTGACATCCTAGGCACGCCTATCCATCTCGTGGATGTAGTCTGTGGCCTTCTTCTCGATATCATGTCTCTCAGAATGTAGGGTCAAGCAACCCACCGAACCCGTACCTATGCCTCGATGCAAATGGGCTCTCTTCATGGCGAGATGATCATCGCCCCCAACATTAATCTCCGTTCCTTTCATCGTGTGGTATAAACTACACACGATCTTTTGGTGACATCTGTCATGTGCACCGGATCGCAGAACACACAATTTTAAGACAAATCATGGCTTCCTTGTTCATTTGAGAGTAGGGCAAAGAACCGATGGTATCCTCTCATTATGCCTGCTCCACCGAGAAGCTGTCGAACGGGCTCCACACAGAGCACCTGCTATCCGCATAGGGTGGAGTTTTGTTCAGTTGCCGAGTACATGGGCGTCTCGTGTCCCGCGCCCCAATATGGCATTAAGGTGACGGGGCTCAAAGGGTGACAACCTGCCCCTTGATCTTTGACGGTGTGACTGGGTGGAGTGTCGGGTTCCAATAGAACTCCCGACCGATGGAGATTGCACTTGGGCTCTTCAAAGATGAAGTTCGTCCTGACAGTTGTCAATCCCACGATTCTGGGAATTCCTACGCAAGTGGCTCCCTTGCAATGTGCTCCGTGGAAGTATTTGTTCTCCTTGTGTTTGGCATACCATTTCTTCCTTCATCGGGCCACCCATCTGTCTGTGATGATGGCGTTGGTCAGCGCTGAACAAACTGTGCCGCTGAATCATTGCCTAGTCTAATCCTTTTTCTACCTAAGTGTCCGATGGATGCGCCCTTTCCTTTGTCTTGCCTGCCTGACATCATTCCTATCAAATCAAACAGACAGTCCTAATGTTATTCAAGTCAAAAAATAGCTTCGACTAAGGTTGGGTAGAGTTAAGCCACCCCACACTTAGTCTTTAGCCACAATTTAACCAATTTGGCAAGACAATCATACTTTTCAAATTTTTACAATCAACATGCCTCGTGCATTCAGATAAGTCGATGGAATAACTACTTTGTAATTACCTAGACTTCGTACAGCTAATCACAATATCACCATCGATACCATTACATCACATAGCACTTAGCAAAAATTTTTCAACAACCTATGAAATTCACCAATTTCATTTTCCCAAAATTCCCCTTGTTTATTAAGCATATTCAACATTAATCACAACATAACACATCACCCAACATGCACAACCCAAAATATTTCATTTCAACCCAATTTAGCTTCTTCCTATTCACATACCAACCCTAGCTACCAAATTCGCAAAAATTCAATCAAACATGTATTTATCGAGTTCATATAATCACAAAGATACTACGAACATCAATCAACAATAACTTAAATGAATTCAAGCTCAATTTACACTTCGGGCAAGGTTTACCACCTCTACATGCTCAAAATCAAAATTTAGGCAAAATTGAGGTTAAGTTCAAGAACATACCTTAATTCGATGAACTTGAAGAAAAGTTGAAGAAAATTGATTCTAGGTCCGTGTCACGTTGGGGAAGGAGGGATTTTAGGGGGTTTGTCGCGAGGGAGTGGTGGAAATGGGAAAATGAGGGGATTTTGGGGTTAAAAATAGGTGTTTTCGCAAGGGTTACCCGCTGCGACCTGCGACCCGACGCGGAATAACACCTCATCGTGTCACGGAGGGTAACGCGGAGGCCCTGCTCCGTGACATGAGCCATCGCGTGGGTAAGCTCTGGAATTCATAAAAATCTCCAGAATATATCCCCAACGTGTCACTGAGGGTAACGCGGAGGCCCTCCTCCGTGACAGAAAGCCATCCCAATGGCCATCTTGACCACCATATCTATTGCACGTGTTACAAGAAAGCACAAGTGGTGTCCTCCGCAATTGCATAAGATTTCGCCAAAATATGAGTATCCACCATTTAAACCATTTGTGTTCCATGATGTCATGTCAAGAAGGGTATTCGAGAAAAATCAAAAAGAATTTAAAATAAATATCAAGACCACGTTGTCAGCACTTATATCGAAATTATAAATTAACACTAAGAAAACAATTTTACTTCATTGCCGGGCCCCCATAGCCGCGCCAAAACTTGTTCGGTTCTGCTTCGCAACCACGCAAGTGCACGTGGTCGAACAAGTAGTAAAGTTGGCTAAAGTAAAGCTACATCAATCCCATTGACCGAACCAAGGTAATAATCGACTAAGCGTTAATGAACTCTAACCTAAAAAATGCATACACCAATTTAAAGAAGATTTTGAGAGTTTGTTTCTAAATTATACTAATATAAGACAAAATTGTAAAGTGAGTCCGAACTATAGTAATGAGCAAGCCGAGGCTAAAACGAACATGCAGGAAGTAATTTATCAATACAATTGCTAATCTTTTCTTCGACAAGGCCAAGAATTATTGCCTATGAATAGAAACTTTCGTATTCTACCCAACTTAAGAATCATGAACTCAACCTACATTTCGTGATTAAAAGAAATTCAAGTTCTAGCCATACAAAACCGATCTGTAATTGACTAATACGACTTTCGATATATTTCTATTCTCAAGGTAAATCAATTCTCAATTTTCCCAAACTAAGAAGAAATCATATCCTACCAATTCACAACATTCCAATTTCTTTCTCTTTCAAGATAAAATCGACTTTAGATATACATTAACATTGGCAAAATATTAATACAAAGAAGAACAAGAATTGATAGAACAACCATGGAAGAAAAAGATGAAAACCCAAAATGATCAACAATTACATTCCACTACAATTGTTCTTAACCTCAACAAGAAGTGAATTTAGCCACTCATTTGTGGATTAAACATCATCAAATGAGTATAAATCATACAAACAATTAAAATAAAGGAGAAAGAGATAGAGAGGAACCCTAGGATTTTCGTCCCCTCAACTGCCTGTAACCCATGTCCTTGCTCAACTAAGTCAGAATAATTAAAAATGAACCTAAGTGTGCTATTTATACTTGTGGGAATTTTTCTCGGAATAACAAGAAACGTGTCACGGAGTGCATCGCGGAGCACTGCCTCTGTGCTACGGAGCTAACGCGGACCCTCTCTGGAATCAGGTCCCTCAGCATTTAATCCTCGGCGTGCCAGGGCATGCAACGCGGGGCTTGGCCAATGTGCCACGGCACCGACGCAAACCCTTACTGGAATTTGATGTTCCAGGTAAATATGCCCAACGTGCCACGACTTGTATCTCATGGCATTGCCTCCGTGTCACGGAGGCAACGCGGAGCTTCACTGTAATTTGCCAACATAACACATTCGGGGCGGAATGCCTCTGCGATGACAGCGTGACACGGCTCCATCGCGGAGCCCCTATATTTGCTGCTTTTCCTTGACCTTTTCCACTGCTCGCTTCCGAGTCCTTTCTCGATTTTCACCAACATGCATCTTAGCTTCCTAAAATTATATTTTTCCTGCAAAACAACACTAATCATGTTGGTTAGTATAAATTCACATTTTAACTNCAACACTAATCATGTTGGTTAGTATAAATTCACATTTTAACTACAAATCACATGAGAATCCACAAATAACGATAGATAAACAAGACGAAATGAAGCATTTGAGTATCACTTGGGCATATAATTCTGCCCAAGATCAGTCCCATCAACCCATCTTTCGTATTAGAGGCTTTCGGACAAATGAGTAGTATTCAGTTTATGTAAATGTTTGGTATTTCCTGATGTTATGTCATGGTTACGTTTCCGCGATGTGTTATGCTTAATATTCCGTTTATTTAAATGAGATTAGTTGAATGCATGTGCCATAGGTTGACTTGGGGTCTCTCGGGGTCCCTTGTCCTGTGTCTATGATCCAGGTGTACGTTCGGGTCATGATACTACCAGTGCACTATTTTCTATCGGCGAAGTGTCACGACCCGAATATGGGCCCAGATCGAGACACGGGACAAGGAGCCCCGAGAGACTCCAGGTCAACCCATGGCTTGATCATACGTCTAACTCAATCAAGTAAAGATGAAGACTTAACATAATAAGCATAGCAGAAGTCTAATCATAACATGACATATTAATTGGAATTCGCTTCATACATGACAAGTTGATTACTGCATACAGTTTGAAAGTCTCTAAAATATCTGATGGGTTGATGCTACAACACCCCCAACTAACTCTACAAGTCTGGAACATGAAAATAGAAAGATATCTACTAAAGAATGTTCCTTGGGGAATGAGGACTCACCACTGCAGCTGGATGCTAGCTCCGAAAGCTGACTAATGACGGGGCCGAGTCTGGAGATCGGAGCCTTTATCATAAAATGACAGCATAGAGTATGCGGTTAGTATGGGGAATGTACCGAGTATGCAAGGTAAGTAAAACCACTTAAATAGCTAAAATCATTTAAAACATGCATAATATAAAACATAATCAAGATAAGAATCTGAGAGTAGGGCTTGCATGCTATTTTCTAAAATAATGATCTGAACATAACTAAATCAAATGACCCAAAGATGAAATCTTATAATCAAAAGTAAACTGTACATTGGGTCAAACCTACTTTGGAACATATAT
>JACEIK010004030.1:58961-88409 GCA_018107945.1 Datura stramonium
ACATGCATAACTGAAATCATGAGGAACAATGGGAAACTCGTCATAAAACAGACACTACCGCAATAGAGCTTATGTGGTCTCGACTATCACACTCAAGTGGGTAGAGTCGTCCAAAGCCTTTCCAGGGCAAAGGACACTATCATGATATCGAAATCAAGCTCAACGCCCCTTAGGGTAAGGAAAGCTCACATAGGAGTTCCCAAAAATAGTCTGATCATACCTACGTTGCCACGTAGTTCTGAGGAATAGGGTTGGCTGGCCCTTAGCCTACTCAGTGCTAGACACTACTCCCTAAAATATGCATATGCTCTCCATTGTTTTTCAACAAAGCTGACCAACATCTATTGATGAAGCTGAATAATCATATACATATAAAATCTAAAATCATACATGAGGAGTCTTGGCTCAAACCATACCACAAGCTGAACATAATTGGGAGTGTTGACTCCAAAACCATGTGGTAACCTAATTAACTTGAAATCATAAATCATACTTCAATATGTGGGCTTTTCCAATACATAAACATGCTTGAAAATACTTGATTCACTTGAAAACATAATCATAGACATGGGTAACTTGAAAACATGCTTTTCATCATAAATATCTCATCATACTTGAATATACATCATAAATCTCAACTTTCATGAACTTCTCATAGATGGGCATTATAATTTATAAAATTGTAAAGCATGACTGATAATTGAAACATTGTAAAACTTTCCCATGAATCATAATTGATAATAGAAACATGCTTAGATCATACCCATGTAGAAAATTAGGAAAATTCATGCATTGGGTCCAAACCCCATAAGATCAACATATGGATTTTCATGAATTTGATAGGGATTGGACATGGGTTTGAACAAATTCACCCATTCATAGTCTTACATACCTGAGAAGAACTGATTTAACCACTCCCCTAATTGACCAATGAAGAATTGAAGAATCTTGAAGGAAAATTAGCTTGATCACCTCTCTAGACCTTTAGTCTTGCATGCATGAATAAGAATAGCCTAGAATAAACTTAACCCTCTTAAACATCATTATTCATAGCTTAAAATGATGTAGTTTAGGCCTTAAGATCATAGGAATTATGGATAAAACCTTACTAAATTCGCAAAAAATAACTCACTACCAGTCCCCACAAGGAACTGGACGAGTCGTTATCAGGGGGAATGGGTTGTCGCTTGTTGTCGTGAAATCCACTACCACTTTCCCCCAAAGGGTCCCCATGAGGGAGCTAATGGATCGTCATTGGTGACCATGACTCGTGGTCACCACTCGTTACCTCCACTGGCCAACTCCTCAAGTCTTTAATCAACTGTTGACCACGGATAGTCCAACGGATGGTGGAATCTAACTACGATACATAGTGTCAATTCGTAGGGAATACTGCCACTCAACCTTCACCTTTCAATAGCCCTTGACCTCAACTAACTCAACGAGTTGTGGGTGCTGACCACTACTCGTGGTCATGTGCGTGGGGACTAAAAACCATAATTTCCAACACAAGCCTCACCACGAGTAACTTAACGACTCATGGTCAACCTGACGGGTCACAGGACGACTCATTCTATGACCTGGTGCAGAAAATCATATTTTCTCTGTTTCAACTCCCTGGTGTGATCTTTGGTCTTTTGGGGTATAATAATATCTCCCCCTTAGAAACATTCATCCTCGAATATTGAAGATCATACAGAAAAGAGGAGAACACAATCATCATTCTCAAATATTGATAATATAAGCTGAAAACTATCGGAATGACTAACTTCGGTTTAAACGACATCATTGAACTGATTTCATGAATCATACATACATCCATATACATAAAAGAAACTGCGGCACATGACCTGAACATGAAACTCAACAGAGTTTTAGGGCAAAAACAAATACCTCAAGATGAAACTGAGCTAGTAGGGAATAAATGTGGGTATCTAGCCATCATATCAGCTTCGACTTCCCATGTGGCTCCCTCAACATGCCGATTCCTCCATAAAACTTTAACTAAGGCTACTTCATTGCTCCTTAGCTTGTGAACCTATCAATCTAGTATTTCCACTAGAACCTCTTTATAACTAAGACTGTCTTTCACACCAACACTGTCCACCAGAACAACTAGAGCTGGATCACCCAAACACTTCTTTAGTACCAAACATGGAAAACTTGATAGACGACAGTTAATTCTAAGGGCAACTCCAATTCATATGCTACCTTTCCAACCCTTTACACAATCTGGTACGGGCCAACATAACGGGGACTAAATTTCCCTTTCTTTCCAAACCCCATCACTCCCTTCACGGGAGATACCTTTAGAAACACCCTATAATCAACTTCGAACTCAAGTTCTCTCCTCCTCACATCCGCATAGGATTTTGGTGACTTTGAGCAGTTTTAATCCTATCACGTATAAGATGAACCTTCTCCATAGCCTCATGGATTGAATCCAGACCTATCAATGTAGCCTCACAGACTTAAAACCAACCAATAGGTGATCTACATCTCTGCCCATAGAGAGCCTCAAATGGAGCCATCTTAATGCTGGAATGGTAGTTTTTGTTGTATCCAAACTCGACGAGAGGCTGATGATCATCCCAAGTACCCTTGAAATCAATAACATAGGCTCTCAACATATCCTCAAGAGTATGAATAGTCTGCTACACCTGACAACCATCTGTGGGTTAAATGTTGTACTGAGCATGACCTGAGTACCAAGTCCCTTGTGAAACGAACTCTAAAACTGAGAGGTAAACTGAGTGCCTCTGTGCGAAATGATGGACAAGGCCACTCCGTGCAACCGAACTAGCTCTGAAGTGTATAGTTTGGCATAATCCTCCACTGAATTATTGGTTTTGACCAGTAGAAAATGAGCAGCTTTGGTCAATCTGTCCACGATCACCCAAATGGAGTCATACTATCGACGAGTGCGAGGCAACCCTGTGATGAAGTCCATATTGGTTTATTCCCACTTCCAAGTAGGGATACTGATATCTAGGAGCACGCCTCCAAGTCTTTGGTGCTCAACCTTCACTTGCTGACAATTCGGAGCACTTAGCCACATATTCAGTGATGTCCTTCTTCATGGCATTCCACCAATAAACTTTTTGTTCATCATGGTACTCCTTGGTGGCACCTAGATGTATCAAATACTTAGAACCATGAGCCTCATCCAACAACTAATTTCTTAAATCATCAATGTTTGGGACACACATGTGACCCTGATATAGAACCACACCATCTTCCCCTTTGGAGAAGACCTCTACCTTCTGATTCTGAATGCCTTCCTTTACTTTACCAAAATAGGGTCTTCATCTTGTCTAGCATTTACATCAGTCACCAAGGATGATTTTGATCCGTTATGAACAATAACACTGCCATCGGTCGAGTCAACCAAATGGACTCCCAACCTTGCAAGTCCGCACATCCTTCACCAGCTCCTTCTTTCCCTAATCTATATGGGACACACTCTCCATAGAGAGTCTACTAAGTGTGTCTTCCACCACATTGGCCTTACTTGGATGGTAAAGGACACTTATATCATAATCCTTGAGTAACTCCAACCACCTTCTTTTCCGTAGATTTGTGTCCTTATAGGTAAACACATATTGTAGGCTCTTGTGGTCCGTTAACACATTTACATGGACCCCGTACAAATAGTGTCTCCATATCATCAAGGCAAAAACCACTGCTGCCAATTCAAGATCATGGGTCAGGTAATTCTTCTAATGAACCTTTAGCTCTCTGGAAGCATATGCTATCACTTTACCATGTTGCATCAATACACAACCAAGGCTGATTCTAGAAGCATCGCAATACCCCACAAACCCATCAATACCCTTCGGTAGGATTAACACCGGTGCTAAGGTAAGTCAAGTCTTCAACTCCTGAAAGCTCCTCCCACAAGCCTCCGACTATTGGAACTTCACTTTCTTTTTAGTCAATTTAATTAATGGCACTACAATGGATGAAAAACAATCGACAAATCATCGATAGTACCCGGCTAAACCCAAGAAACTCTTGATGTCTGAAGGATATGGTCTAGGCTAATTCTTTACTGCTTTTATCTTCTGAGAGTCCACCTTTATGCCCTTACTCGAAACCACATAACCCAAAAATGCCACCAAGTTCAACCAAAACTCACACTTGCTAAATTTGGCAATAGTGGAGATCCTTGGGAGTCTGTAATACCCTCAAATGAGCGGCATGCTCCTCCTTGCTCCAAGAGTATATCGGGATATCATCAATAAACATGATCACGAACATATCCAAGTATGGCTTGAACACCCTGTTCATTATGCCATAAAATCTGCAAGAGCGTTCATTAGTCCAAAAGACATAACTACAAACTTATATTGAACATATCGCGTCCTGAAAGATGTTTTTGGGATGTCACTCTCCCGAACCCTGAACTGATGGTATTCGGATATTAGATCTATCTTCAAAAAGCACTTGGCACCTTGAAGCTGGTCAAAGAAATCATCAATCCTAGATAGAGGATACCTATTCTTGATGGTGACCTTGTTAATTGCTGATAATCAATACATATACGAAGAGAACCATCTTTCTTCCGAACAAAGAGAAATGGTGCACCCCATAGGGATTTGCTCGATTTGATGAATCCCTTATCTAAAAGGTATTTCAATTGCTTCTTCAACTCCTTTAACTTGTCTGGAGCCATTCTATAAGGAGGAATAGATATAGGTTGCGTATCAAGAAGAAGGTCAATACCAAAATCAATCTTCCGCTCGGGAGAGATTCCTGGTAGATCATCTGGAAAGACTTCTGGATACTCGCATACTATTGGGACTGGCTGGATAGTCGGGGTCTCCGACGTAGCATACTTAACCCTAACTAGATAATATATACAACCTTTGGAGATCATCTTTCTGGCATTAACATAGGAAATGAAATGTCATACAGGCACAAATAAACTACCCTTCCATTCTATGATTGGCTCGCACGAAAATCTGAACTCTACTTCCTGGGTTCTACAATTATCTAAGGCATAACATAAAAATAACCAATCCATGCTAAGGATAACATCAAATCGGTCATGGCTAACTCTACTAGATCTGCTGAGATGACTTTCTGAAGGACTATGATCGGGAAACATCTATACATCAGTCTAGCTATGAGTGAATCACCCACTGGAGTAGAGATTGAGAAGGGTTTTGAAGAGATTTTTTGACTGACTCCGAAACTAATATCCACAAAAGGCATCACAAAAGACAAAGTGGCCCCTGGTTCTAAAAAAGCATATACATCAAGATGGAAAACTCTTAACATACTGGTTCTATACATCGACCTATTCGCATGTTGGTTGAGAGTTTTAGAATGCCATACGTGTGCGAAAAGGGCCAGGGGAAAGGCCGAACGAGTGCCAAGTTGGATTTTCGCAAGAGGAGGCAGAACCGCGCTGCCCAAAGGGGCAAAGTGGCATGGAGCTGGGGCTTCCGCGTTAGTCAACGTGGCACGGAGCCAAAACGGCGCGTTGTCCAGCGTGCCATGTTGCCATGTATTTTGCTGCAAGTATATAAAGGGCCTCACCTTCAACTTTAAGTCATTTATCCATGTTTAAAAACCTAGAGAGGGAGAGAGACGAAGGGTTCCTATAAATATTCATTCTATTACACCGTCAAACGCGATCCAAACTCGAAATAACCTCGGGTAGCGAGGTATTGAGCTGCAGGGAGCATTCCTACGGAGTTAGTTTCATGAAATTCTGTCGGCGAATCATCGTCTCACCGAGCTAAGGTAAGTCGAATTGCTCCAAATTAGTGTCAATATACTCCTAGCCCTAAAGAGAGTATATCTCCCTTCTGGACTTCCGAGAAATAGCGAGTTTTCGGTTGTTGTTTGATAAGTCAAAGTTTGGCTATATAGATATTCAAGTAGTGTTTTCTTCAAGAATATTGATGAATTTAGTTCTAATTGCTATAAATATGAACGCAGTTGGAAGAAATAGCTGGATATTGGCTGAGCTACACCAGTTAGCCAAGGAGTCAGTAACTGAGGTATGTAAAGCTAGTTTCTTCGGCAAGTTAGTAATTCTAGCATAGTAAATTAGAGTAAATTCTGGAAGAAAGTTTCAGAAGACGAGTATTATGCCCAGTGTGAATTCAGTAAGCATGTTTGGGTTATTATACCATATGCAGAATAAAAGTCAGTAAATTAGTATCAGACGTCAAGATATTATTCCAGATTTAGTATAACTCAGTGTCAAATTCAGTTTAATTCCGCAAGAGATACAGAATAGAATACCATATCATGGACAGTATTATCCAATTTATTACACATATTATATGTGATTGTTGTTGCTTGCAGAGACCTGATTATTTTATGTGGGCACCCTTACAGCTTCCTTGTCGCACAGGGTTAATAGCTGTGTCGACTCGCCCGCCAGAGGGTGAGGATACGTCAATCCAAGGAGTGGAATGTCGTTCCCCATTGTAGGCTGATCAACATTATAGCATACCCCTGTCGAGCGCTTGCGCCGAGGGCACAGATTACAGATTACAGATCAAAGATCTCATATTACAGTTTACAGGAGTCCTCCGGACTCAGATAAAGCTATAGTCAGGGGCCCAGAGAGACCAAGTTGCATACCCAGGGGGCCGGCGGCATTCTTATAGCTACGAGATGAGTGGAGTTAATTGTTATTTTTGGATGGCGACCCGGGTAGGGGTATATAGATTGTGTGTTGATTGGTACCTTCCGACTTATGGGGGCTGATATAGGTTCTTGTAGTTTATATGTGTTACTTCTTATATTGGTAGTTAGCAGGATGCTGCATTGACAGGTATGCTTCTCACCTTCTTTCCAGTACAGTTAAGCTTAGTTTAGATTTTGCCGTCCCAGACAGTCTTAGCCATTTTCTGTTATTCAGTAACTATAAGTATTACTGTCTATTTTCAGTTATGTTTAGTTATTGCTTTGCATACTCGGTACCAGTGGTACTGATGCCCGTTTGGGGGCACTGCATTACTTTCCTGGAAGTGCTCATAGACGAGGAGCCGATCCCTCGTAATTGCAGCCAGCACACAGGGTCATCAGCTCCTGTTATCCAGAGCTTGACAGATAGAGGTTTATTCCTTTTCTTTTGTTTTATAGTACGGGTAGGTCGGGGCCCTGTCCCGACCATCTTATCAGTATTCTTAGAGGCTTGCAGATTGTATATTCCCTGTGGTTAGTTTTACCGGTCGTGTGAGGTCGTTTCTATGTTTTAGTTTGTTTATGATGGATGTGTGGGGCCTTATTCAGTTAATAGTTGGTGATCTTGCCAGTCATAGAGTAGTTTAGCATTCAATTCAGCGTTCCAGTGAAACTAGTCAGCATGGCGGCCTTGTCGGCCCGCATAGGTTCCTTTATATTACTGTTGTTCTGGTTAGCTGTTGTTGTCTTACAGGTGGCTATAGGCCTAGTCGGTCGGAGGCTGTATTTACAGCCGTTATATAGCTCGTTGGTTCTATGAACCCAGAGTTAGAGCCAGCCTGGCACCAGAAGTGCTTAGGCTCAATAGTCCAGCAGTCCAGGTCTTAGTAAGGCACCAGGTGCCAGTCATGCCTCCCAAGGCGTGGCGTGACAAACTTGGTATCAGAGCAGGTGGTATCCCAGGGAGTCTGCAAGCCATGCTAAGTACGGTCTTGTCTATGGATGTGTTGTGCACCACATACCATAGGCAGGAGGCTGCAAGGCATAATAGGATGGTTACTCTTTCTTCATATTCAATCGTGACATAGAGCAGTACAGTATAGGGTTGAGTCCCTAAAACTTATCATACTCTTTGTTTACAGATAAAATGGAAGACCAGCGACATCCTGTCACTGGTAGAAGACTGGATACCGCAGTAGGGGAAGGCACCAGTAGTATGCCTCAGCCTTGTTTAGAATCAACCCGATCTGAGGGCGATACAGAGGTGTCATCTCGACCTTCTCAGTAGTCCCCACCCCACCAGGAGCCACTCGGGACGACATTACCTCCGACAGTTCCTGTACCCACACCATATGACCAGGAAATTCGAAGTGCAGTAGTCATGTTGGAAAAAATGATGGCTACTCAGCGCCAGTCAGTGCCACCCATAATAGCAGAATCATCAGGTGGGCCTGGCAGTTCGAGGGGCCGAGAATTTCTTGCACTAGGTCCCCGCAATTCACAAGGTCGGATCAGGTAGAGGACCCCCAGGACTTCCTGGATCAGATGTAGAGAATCTTCCGGGTCATGCATGTGACATCTATAGAGTCGGTTGAGTTAGTAGTATTCCGGCTGCGAGATATTGCTGTGTTGTGGTATGAAAGTTGGGAAAGGTCTCGAGGGAGAGATATTGCCCCTCCGACCTGGTCCAGCTTTTCAGAGGCCTTCCTGGACCGTTATCTGCCACTGGAAATCCGACAGGCCCAGATGGATCAGGTTTTACACTTGGAGCAGGGGGCGAGGAGTGTATGGGAATACCCCCAGCAGTTCGATTCCTTGGCCCGCTATGCTCCATCCTTTGTGGACACCATGCCATCTAGGGTCCACCAGTTAATTATGGGTCTGAACCCAGAGTATATTAAGGCATGTATGACAGCAACGCTGCGGGAAGATATGGATATTTCTCGGGTGCAGGCCTTTGCCCAGACTATTGACGGCCTTAGACAGTGGCAACAGGATAGCAGACAAATAAATCAGGAATAGCACTGCAGGGATAGATCAGATGAGATACACGGGGAGATCTGGAGAGGGCCTAGTCCACGGTTGTAAGATAGGCCACCTAGACCCCCACCTCCATCACAGTCGCAGAGGGGTAGATTCAGTCACCGAGGGCAGTCAGAGTTCGACAGCAGCTCACGAATAGTAGATTCATCCTAGCAGAGAAGGGTAGAGAAGGGTAAGTAAACACCCCTACCTTTCTCTATTTGCAGTTGACCCCACACTGGAGCTTACAGATAAGGCTCCACAGGGTGTTATTTATGTGGTTAAGAGGGTCATGTGATGAGATATTGTCCATCCAGGGGTCAGGGTAACCGAGACAGGGCGTCAGCAGGGCCACGAGCTCCAGCAGCCTCGGCAGGGCGTAGGCCCTCAGTCCCAATAGGCAGAGGCCGAGGTAGATCAGGGGCCTCTAATTCAGGTACGGGCCCAAGACGTACCTATGCATTACCAGGGAGGCAGGCCTCAGAGGCATCTCTAGTGTGGTAACAGGTATGATGACTATTTTCTCTCACCCTGCTTATGTATTGATTGATCCAGGATGTACCTTGTCCTACGTTACCCTATTTGTGGCTCGAAAGTTCAGTGTTGTACCAGAGTTGCTTCCGCAACCCTTTTCAGTATCTGCACCCGTCGGTGACTCCATCATAGCCAGAAGGGTTTATCGAGGGTGTACAGTAGAGGTTGTTGATCGTCAGACCACTGTAGATCTGGTAGAATTAGAGATGATTGATTTCGATGCCATTATGGGTATGGATTTGTTAGTGCCGTGCTATGAAAATGTAGAATGCTGGACCAAGACGGTCCGATTCCACTTTCAAGGGGAGGAAGTACGAGAGTGGAAGGGCAGTACAGATACGCCAAAAGGTAGGTTTATTTCCTACATTTAGGCAAGGAAGTTGATAGCTAAGGGATGCATTTGCCACAAAGTCAGAGTCCAGGATGTGCGGGTAGAGCCTACGACTCTCCAGTCTGTTCCAGTGGTTAATGAATTCCCCGACGTATTCCCAGATGAGCTACCTATTATTCCCCCAGAAAGAGAAATAGATTTTGCAATTGATTTGCTACCAGGAACTCAGCACATATCAATCCCTCCGTATCGTATGGCTCCTGCTGAACTCAGAGAACTAAAGGAGTAGCTGAAGGATTTTTCAGATAAGGGCTTTATCAGGCCGAGTACTTCACCTTGGGGTGCACCGGTTCTATTTGTGAGAAAGAAGGACGGCTCCCTCTGCATGTGTATAGACTACCGGCAGTTGAACAAGGTTACAGTCAAGAATAAGTATCCGCTTCCCAGAATAGATAATTTGTTTGATCAGTTACAGGGGCCAGATATTTCTCCAAGATTGAATTACGGTCCGGATATCATCAGGTTCGAGTTTGTGAAAGGGACATTTCGAAGACTGCCTTCAGGACCATATATAGCTATTTTTAATTCCTAATCATGTCCTTTGGGCTGAAAAATGCTCCCGTAGTATTCATAGACCTGATGAACAGCATCTTCAGACCATACCTGGACCTGTTCATGATAATGTTTATTGACGATATTCTGGTGTATTCTCACTTAGAGGCAGACCACCAGGATCATTTGCGGATAGTGCTCCAAATTCTCAGGGACCGTCAGTTGTATTCCAAGTTCTCTAAATGTGAATTTTAGCTAAACTCATTAGCCTTCTTGGGGCATATCGTGTCGGACGCTGGTATACAAGTAGACACACAGAAAATAGAAGAAGTAAAAACATGGCGCAGACCTACCACTCCGACCGAAGTATGCGGTTTTTTGGGATTAGCAGGGTACTACAGAAGATTTGTTAAGGGATTCTCCACCATAGCGGCACCTCTAACTAAGTTGATGCAAAAAGTAGTAAAGTTTCAGTGGACGGAGGCATGTGAGCAGAGTTTCCAGGAATTGAAAGACAGGTTGACCTCCGCCCTAGTGTTAGAATTGCCAGAAGGTACAGAGGGTTATGTAGTTTATTATGATGCTTCGGGTATTGGGTTAGGAGGTGTGTTGATGCAGCATGGTAAAGTAATTTCTTATGCTTCCAGACAGCTGAGGAAACACAAAAGGAATTATCCTACCCATGACCTAGAACTAGCCGCAGTGATCCACGCCCTACAGATATGGAGACATTACTTGTATGGCGTCCATGTGGATATTTTCACTTATCATAAAAGCCTACAGTATATCTTCACCTAGAGAGAGTTGAATTTGCGGCAGCGTCGTTGGTTGGAGTTGTTGAAAGATTATGATGTAAATATTCTGTATCACCCAGGAAGAGCCAACGTAGTAGCAGATGCCCTTAACCATAAGTCTATGGGGAGTTTGGCGTACTTGCAGCCCGAGCAGCGAGAATTGGCCCGAGAAATACACCAGTTAGCTAGTTTAGCCATTCGTGTAGCAGAAACAGAGGACAACAGAGTGGTAATTCAGAACACTGCAGTGTCTTCATTAGTTTTGGAGGTAAAGGAATGGCAGTATGAAGATCCTGACCTGGTTCAGCTTAAAGACAGAGTTCAACAAGGAAAAGTGCCGGATTTTTGGGTAACTGAGGATGAAGTGTTGTGATGTAAGGGCCACCTTTGTGTTCCAGACGTTGCAGGACTTCGCCATCAGATTATGGGTGAGGTACATTACGCCCGCTATTCTCTCCATCCAGGCGCGATGAAAATGTACCACGATATCAAAGGAATCTACTTGTGGCCAGGTATGAAGTAGGAAATAGCAAAATTCGTAGCCTAGTGTCCTAACTACCAACATGTAAAAGATGAACACCAGAAACCAGGCGGGCTGACTCAAGACATAGCGGTGCCTCTTTGGAAGTGGGAAGCAATAAATATGGATTTTGTAGCAGGATTGCCCCGCACCAGACATAGAAATGACTCAATTTGGGTAATTGTTGACCGACTGACGAAATCATCCCATTTTCTGCCAGTAAGGACTACTTTCTCTTTCGAAGATTATGTTGGGTTGTATATCAGAGAAATAATCAGACTGCACGGTGTTCCACTGTCCATTATCTCTGACAAAGGGGCACAATTTATAGCTAAATTTTGAAAATCATTTCAGAGAGGCCTGGGGACACGGATTAACCTGAGCACAGCTTTTCACCCTCAGATAGATGGGTAGGCAGAATGAACTATTCAGACGCTCGAGGATATGCTACGAGCGTGTGTGTTAGACTTTGGAGGTAGCTGGGATAAGCACTTACCACTTATTGAGTTTGCCTATAATAACAGTTACCATTCAGCTATCCAGATGGCGCCTTATGAGGCATTGTATGGGCGAAAATGCAGATCTCTAGTTGGTTGGTTTGAAGTAGGAGAGTCGGCACTCATTGGGCCGGATATTATTCATCAGTCAGAGGAAAAGGTAAAGCTTATCAGAAAACATCTACTGACTGCTTAGAGCCGCCAGAAATCATATGTTGATGTGCGGCGCAGAAACTTGGAATTTAATGTGAATGACTGGGTATTCTTGAAAGTCTCTCCAATGAAAGGGGTGATGAGATTCGGCAAGAAAGGCAAGCTCAGCCCGAGATTTGTTTGGCCTTATTAGATTCGCCAAAGAATAGGCCAAGTAGCATACGAGTTGAACTTACCTCCAGAATTAGAGTATGTTCACCCAGTTTTCCATATGTCCATGTTGAGGGAGTATATAGGAGACCCCTCCAGAGTTGTCCCAGTTCAGGATATCCAGGTTACGGAGGAGCTGGCTTATGAAGAGGTTCCAGTAGCCATACTGGACAGGCAGATTCGTAGGATGAGAACTAAAGATGTTGCTTCTGTAAAGGTCTTATGGAGTGACAGGAACCGAGAGGAAATGACTTGGGAAGCATAGGAAGATATGAAAGTCAGATATCCTTAGTTATTGCAAACTTAATTAGCCAGAGGTGCATTAGTATTGTTGTTTTATGAATTGCCTTATATTATGTGTATAAATGAGATAGTTGACTCTAGGCTACTGCGTGATGAATGTTATAGTATTGTGTGGAGTACCTGTATTGGACTTCTCTGTATTTCAGGAATTTTGAGATAGTCCATGTTACAGGGGAAACTCTGCCAAATTCTTTTTTTTAGAATAAGTCGAGTAAGTTGAGATTCCTGCGAGCAAAAGTTTACATTCGAGGAAGAATGATCTTAAGGGGGGGAGGATGTTACACCACGTAAGTTTCTAGCATTTAGTTGACGTATTCGCATGTTGGTTGAAAGTTTTAGAATGCCATACGTGGGAGAAAAGGGCCCGGGGAAAGGCCGAATGAGTGCCAAGTTGGAATTTCGCAAGAGGAGGCCGAACCGCGCTACCCATAGGTGGCAAAGTGGCATGGAGCTGGGGCCTCTGCGTTAGCCAACGTGGCACAGAGCCAAAATGGCGCGTTCGCCAGCGTGCCACATTGCCATGTATTTTGCTGCAAGTATATAAAGGGCCTCACCTTCAACTTTAAGTCATTTATCCATGTTTAAACAACCAGAGAGGGAGAGAGACGAAGGGTTCCTATAAATATTCATTCGATTGTGCTGTCAAACGCGGTCAAAACTCGAAATAACCTCGGGCAGCGAGGTATTGAGCTACAGGCAGCATTCCTACGGAGTTAGTTTCATGAAATTCGACCGGCGAATCGCCGTCTCACTGAGATAAGGTAAGTGGAATTGCTCCAAATTAGTGTCAATATACTCCTAGCCCTAAAGTGAGTATTTCTCCCTTCTGGTCTTCCGAGAAATATTGAGTTTTCGGTTGTTGTTCGATAAGTCAAAGTTTGGGCTATAAAGATATTCAAGTAGTGTTTTCTTCTAGAATATTGATGAATTTAGTTCTAATTGCAATAAATATGAACGCAGTTGGAAGAAATAGCTGGATATTGGCCGACCTACACCAGTTAGCTAAGGAGTCAGTAACTGAGGTATGTAAAGCTAGTTTCTTCGGCAAGTTAGTAATTCTAGCATAGTAAATTAGAGTAAATTCCAGAAGAAAGCTTTAGAAGACGAGTATTATGCCCAGTGTGAATTCAGTAAGCATGTTTGAGTTATTATACCATATGCAGAATAAAAGTCAGTAAATTAGTATCAGACAACGAGATATTATTCCAGACTTAGTATAACTCAGTATCAGATTCAGTTTAACTCCACAAGAGATACAGAATAGAATACCAGATCATGGACAGTATTATCAGATTTATTACACATATTATATGTGATTGTTGTAGCTTGTAGAGACGTGATTATCTTATGTGGGCACCCTTAGAGCTTCCTTGCTGCCCCAGGGTTAATAGCTGTGTCGACTCGCCCGCTAGAGGGTGAGGATACGTCACTCCAAGGAGTTGCTTTCCGTCCACTAGAGGACAAAGATGGGATGCAACATTCCCCATAGAAGGCTGATCAACATTATAGCATACCCCTATTGAGCGCTTGCGCCCATGACAAAAATTACAGATTACAGATCACAGATCTCAGATTACAGTTTATAGGAGTCCTCTAGACTCAGATACAGCTATAGTCAGGGGCCCAGAGAGCCCAAGTTGCATACCCAAGGGGCCAACGGGATGCTCATAGTTAATAGATGAGAGGAGTGAATTGTTATTTTTGGATGGCGACCCGGGTAGGGGTATATAGATTGTGTGTTGATTGGTACCTTCCGGCTTATGGGGGCTGGTATAGGTTCTTGTATGCTATATGTGTTACTTATTAAATTCATATATAGAAGGACGCCGCATTGATATGTATGCTTCTCACCTTCTCTCCGGTATAGTTAAGCTTAGTTTAATTCTTCCATCCCAGACAGTCTTAGCCATTTTTTGTTATTTAGTAACTATCAGTATTACTGTCTATTTTGAGTTATGTTTAGTTATTGCTTTGCATACTTAGTACCAGTGGTACTAACGCTCATTTGGGGGCGCTGCATTACTTGCCTGTAGGTTCTCATAGATGAGGAGTCGATCCCTAGTAATTCCAGCCAGCACACAGGGTCATCAGCTCCTGTCATCCGGAGCTTGACAGATAAAGGTTTATTCCTTTTCTTTTGTTGTATAGTACGGGTAGGTCGAGGCCCTATCCTGACCATCTTATAAGTATTCTTAGAGGCTTGCAGATTGTATATTCCATGTGATTAGTTGTACCGGTCGTGTGAGGTCGTGTCTATGTTTTAGTTTGTTTATTATGGCTGTGTGGGGGCTTATTCAGTTAATAGTTGGTGACCTTGCCGGTCATAGAGTAGTTTAGCATTTGATTGAGCGTTCCAGTGAAACTAGTCAGCATGGCGGCCTTGTCGGCCCGCATAGGTTCCTTTATATTACTGTTGTTCTGGTTAGCTATTGTTGTCTTACAGGAGGCTATAGGCCTAGTCGGCCGGAGGCTGTATTTACAACCGTTGTATAGCCCGTTGGTTCCATGAACCCAGAGTTAGAGCTAGCCTGGCACAAGAAGTGCTTAGGCTCAGTAGTCCAGCAGTCCAAGTCTTAGTAGGGTACCAGGTGCCAGTCATGCCTCCCAAGGCGGGGCGTGACATTATCCATTGTTATGTATGCTAAATTTGAATCTAAGGCAATGAAGTAAATCCTATTTTAGTATTTAACCCATCAGTAGCATACCCCTAGCCATCTCACTTTTGATTGCAACAATTGAAATTCCTTCGCTTAATTTATATATAGAATTTAATATTGTTTTCCCTTTTCCCCCTAATTTTACTTTTCAAATGTTGAACTACGATGCATTCTAGTTTGAATTAGTTTATAACTCTTGAACTATCGACTCAATTCCTTGTGGGATTCGACCTAGACACTCATCGAGTATATTTGTTTTTCCAACGATAGTTTACACTCTCTCGTTAAGAGGAGTGAATTTAAACATTGTCAAAAATGGCATCGTTGCCAGGGAGTTGAGTTGTGATAGATATTAGTTATTTATTGATTCGAACTTGTTTTGCATTTTGTTTTACATCTTGTTTTATTTTTTATTTTTGTTTATTTTTATTTGTGGTATGGCATCGTGGAATGAAAGGACGTTTATTGTGATGACCCACGTCCCTATTGTGGAGAACCACACCTTTGGAAAGATTACAGATATTCCCTTGGAAGAAAGATGAGTGCACCTTCATTCTCCTGTGATGGGTATAGATGCACATTAGATGGTGGTCATGGTAGACATTTGGGTGGATGTCTAAATGGGTTCACTTCTCGTTATAGTGGCTACGATAAAAATTGTGCTCTTGAGCTTGATACGAAGGAAGCCATAGCATGTGAAGAGAGAAGCAATACATGTGGGCGCATGGAATCCATACTCCAAGATTTTTTGGAGTGGGAGTCTGTAATACACCAAAAACCCTAAGATTAGACCCGGGAGTTGAAACGGAGAAAACAGAATTTTCTACATCAGGTCACAGGACGAGATATCCATTGACCCATTAGGTGAGCCACGAGTCATTAGATAATTCGTGGGGAGGAGTTTGGACATTTTTGAGATTTTAAGTTTTGAGGATGACCACGAGTGAGACCACAAGTCGTCAGGTGGTCCGTGGTCAAGGGTTGAATGAAGGATGAAGGATTTAGGTAGTGCACCTAACAAACTGTCGCCACAATTCGTAAGGTACACCACGAGTCGTGGTGTCCCTCGTCGTGACCAGTGTTAAGAATTTCCAATACAGGCGATGAGATGAGGTTCATGAGTCGTGATGATTGGGCACAAATCATCTGGTCCCTCGTGGGGACTGGCAGTTTGTTTTTCCCTGCGAATTTATTAAGGGCTATTCCGTAATTCCTAAGTTTCTAAAAGGACTAAGTTACGTCGCTTTAAGCTTAAAATAGAGGTTTTTCGAGAGGAGAAAGTTCATTCTAGGCATATTCACTTCCATGCATGCAAGTCTAGAAGCTCCTAAGGGTGATCAAGCCTAAATTCGTCGTGTTCTTCCCAAAATTTCCATTGGGTAATCAAGGGGTCCAATGGAGTTTTTCTACCTTTTCAAAGAAGAAGATGAAGATTTCTCTCTCTACAATTCGATTCTTCAACTTCTCGATACTTTCTATTCAATATTCAATATAATGGTGTTTTTCTCCTTCTTTCTAGAGAGGTACAAAAGTAGGGTACAAAATGCTCCTCTTTTTTTGAACCAGACGTTTTTTCCCTTTCGTGATGGACATCAGCTTCAAGTCTCCCGCGGATCCCCGTGCTGATCCACGGTCTTCCAATCTGTCGCATCTGGTGGGCAGTGGGTTCTGGAGCAATCCAACGTAGGCACCGACTGTTAGACAGTGCTAATCCACGGTCCACCAGTTGATATTTCTCTTCAGCACAGTAAGCATCAGCGATCAGCGGGCATTTCACCGATATCCTCCGGTGAAGCACCAGTCCTTATCGCAAATTTCATGTTTTTTGCTCAATTTCATGCTTCCTCTACGCAAGTTTAATACCTACAAAGATCAAGTAAAAATGGAATAAAATCTACCTAAATGATTTGAAAACTAAACAAAAACTCATGTCTAAGAGCCTAATTAGTTAGTAAATTACCAACTCACCAAATATTTTAATAACTTCCAGATTCACTTCTCTTAACGAAAGAGTGTATAATGTCGTTGGCAAAAAAAAATATACCCGACGAGTGTCTGGGTCGAATCCCATAGGAAATAGTAGTTGATCACACAGGAGTTGTCTATCAAATTAAAGTAACTTTCATCAATGTCTCAAAAATAATAAAGAAAAAATTATGGAAATCACAACTTGTTAATTACACTACAAATTCGCACACGAAAACAGGGAGAACAAGTAGAAAATACTAAAGGAGAGAATACTAGGGGTGTGATATTAATGGGGCATCATTAGATTGGGATTACTAACAGCGGCTTGGGATTACTAACAGTGGCTAGCATTAATCAATAGTATAATTCATTGCGGACGAGGGGTCTGTAACACCCCAAAAGTCCCTAAGATTTAGACCGGGAATTTGAAATGAGTTCAGCAAAAAAACTACAAAAGTGCCTCAGAATGACTCATCTAACGAGTCCTTATTAGAACTAACGGGTCATTGGAGGCAGTCGTGGTGAGATTTCAGTCTTGGGTACTTGGAAGGAACGAGTAAGGTGACGAATCATTGGTGGCTTTAATGGGTCATTGTGAGGAGTCATGGATTGGAGCCCAGGATTCCAGGTTTGTAATGACAGATGGTTGTAACGGGCCATTGAGGCTAGCAATGACCTTCGATTGTGGGAAGAGACTTAAGGCTTTGTCCAGTGTGGACAACGGAAGGACTTATGAGTTGTTTGAGCAAATAACGACTCGTCAGGTCAGTCGTTGGATGGATTGTTAGTTGAGAAACCACTGTAGTTAACGGAAGGTTTTGATGAGTCATTAGATGTAGTAATGACTTGTCCTGTTGGTTGTTGGTTGAGGAGGCAAGACTAGTGAAGTCAACGGATGGTCACCACGAGTCTTGGTGAGGACCAATGACTCGCGGTGAGGGTCGTGGTCCAGATCGGTAGATTTTTTTAAGTTTCTCCTAGGGTATTTTTGTAAAGTCCTATGCTTCCAAAATTAAAGTGACATCATTTTGGGCTTCTAAGGGACGTTTTTAGGGCATTTCAAGCCTAAACTCTCATTGTCTCAACTCTCTTCCTTTTCTCTCAAGATCAAGGATCCACCAAAGGTTTTCATCAAGGCTTCAAGGTGTAAATTTGAGTGGAAATTCTCCTACTAGGTATGTGGATTTTCAACAAGGATATTCTTCCCTCCTTGTGCCCCAAGATGTTATATCAAAAAACCGATTTCAATTATTCTAAAAAAGCATGACCTAGGGTTTTGATTTATGGGTGATTTCTTCTATGTCTTCTTTGAATTCCAAGATCCACTAGGATTATAAGGTAATTGTGATTATGAATTATTTGAATATCTTGAATTTTGTGTTAGATGTTGAGAATTCATGGTTATAGAATGTTCTTCATGTGATGGATTGAACTATGATTGGGGTTTTATTATTGTCCACTCAATTATATTAATAACTCGTATCTAGGTATAAAATATGTGAAGATTGTAAGAGTTTTCCTAATAATTAGAATATACTATTTGATAAATATGTTGAGATGAGATTATAGTTTATGCGCTTGATCAATTAAAAGTAAATATGTATTTTCATTATGTTTTTTATGGAGCTAGCTTGGGTATGAGGTAAACCTATGATAATGGTCTAATTATTGCATCTTTCTCATGAATTGGAGTGAATTATGAAATGGGTCCTATGAAATGAAAATCTATGCTTCTCCCATGAATTTTTTGTAGATGTTAAGGTATGAGTTAAGTGCTCGGGCTTCTGAAAATCTAAGTATGTGAAACAATGTATCTATGCTAAAGTGTTATTTGGACCTACGAACCATACATGACCCTAAGTTATATGTTGGGTGTTATGAACTCGGAACTTGGATGTTGTGGAAGTGTAATGTATGTTATGAATCTCTAGATGTCCGTAGATGTAAGATGTGTGAATGAAAGGTTCACTTGGTACCATGACAATATGAATGATGATGATAAATCCTGAGAATTATATTTCAGACTGTTGGGCTTGTTGATAGTAGAAAGTAGCCCTAACCCTTTTGAAATGAATGTTGTATGATGAAACAAGTAAATGCTCATGTTTCTGATTAACTGTAGTAGCATAGACCAGATGTATAATATCTGAGAAGTACTCCTTATGTTCTAATGATCTAGGGACTCTCCATAGCCAAGAAGGTTTCCCTTGGTCAGTTCTGGACTCTNGGTGTGTATATTTCACCCTCACCATAAGCTGAGAAGTACTCCTTATGTTCTAATGATCTAGGGACTCTCCATAGCCAAGAAGGTTTCCCTTGGTCAGTTCTGGACTCTCCATAGTATAGAATGACTCCCTAGTTAAGTCGGAACTCTCTATAGTGGAGAATGATTCTCTAGTTCAATCGGGACTCTCCATAGCAGAGAATGACTCCCATACTTTAGTTAGGACTCTCCTTATTAGAGAATGACTTCCCTAGTTATGTTACCAGTATGAATCAATTCTGTATGATTCATACTTCATTGTAGAACATATATAATATAATAAAATGCAGACTCGGTTATCAGCAGATATCCAGTACAGTATGTGATACTAGCCTTAGCTTCGGCTATAATTAAATGTTCAGTACTTGACCCTTATGCATAAGTGTGATGATGTATCAGAACATGAGTTCCAAATGAAAGTTTCATGTACACATTTGTATGTGACTCAAGAGGGGATTGTTGCATTCTAAATCAATTATATGCCAATGTACTCAATTATTTCCTTCTTGCATATTTAAATGTTTAGTTGTTTTCGTTACCCTTCATTCTTAGTACATTCCAAGTACTGACTGTATACTTTATGTGTTATATCATTTCATAATATAGATTCAGGTACCCATACTCAACCCCGCGGGTAGACACGCTCCTCCTTCCATCTCCGCAGATTGTGGTGAGTGCTCACCTCCTGAGGAAGAGGTCTATGTTCTTATTCAGTTGTATTTTAGTTTTCAGATTGAGAGTTGACTGGTGACCTATCCCAGCAACTCATCAGTTTTAGTGGAGGTTTTCAGACATGTGTAATCAGATTCAGTCTATGTATTATATTTTTCTAGATTATGTCCTTAAATGTTAAACATGGCTTTTAAAGTTAGCTTCCACTCAAATATGTTTTGATAGTTGTTTATACTGTTAAGTGTTATGCTATGATTATGCCATGGGTCGACTTGGAGCCTTTCGGGGTTCCTTGTCTCGTGTTACAACTAGGGTGTAAACTCGGGTCATGACATGGGCATCCTACTTTTTTCAACCAGTTAGGTGCCTTATACCTCATGTTTTCTGAAACCCCAAAGTCCTTTTCACAACAACCACATCAATTTGGGTAAGAATCAAATATTTCTCTCTTTGATTCTCAATGGGTGTGTGATAATGGTATTGGCTATCTCTTGCCTAAAACCACATGATCAATACTTAATTACCCACTAATGTTTCATCACCCATACTCTATATCCTTTTTTCAATAAAAATTAGAATAAGTAAATACAATTGACATTTACAACTACGAGCATTTATATTAAAAACTCAAAAGAAACACTAGAATTATACCAATTGAGTAAATCTAAGATCAATTAAACAATACCCAATCCTAATCATCCCCAATAATTCACACACCCCTACAAGGGAATTTAGCTACACATGGAAGAAGAAGAAGACATGCATTAAGTAATAATTCAATATCCATTCAACAAAATGAGTAATAAAATTCAAGCACAAGGTTCTGTTCCCCAATGAAGTTTTTCTACCTTTTCAAAGAAGAAGATGAAGAATTATCTGTCTACAATTCAATTCTCCAACTTCTCTCTACTTTCTATTCAATATTCAATATAAAGGAATGATTTTTCTCCTCCTTTAAAGAAAGATACAAAAGTAGGGTACAAAATGCTCATCTTTTTCTGAACTAGACACTTTCTCCCTTTTCTGTCGGACATCACTTGCGAGTCACCGGCGGTTCGCTAGTGCTGATCCTGGTCCACCAGTATGTCGCATTTGATGGCCACTGGATCTACAGAAATCCGACATTGGCACCAGTAGTTTGCCGGTGCTGATCCGCAATCTTCCAGTAGATATTTCAGTTAAGCACAGTAGGCTTCTGTGATCAGCTGGCGTTTTGTCGGTATCCTCCGATGGAGCGCTGGTCCTTATCTTAAATTTCATGCTTTTTGCTCAATTTCAAGCTTCCTCTGCTCAAGTTAAATACCTAAAATGATCAATGAAAAAGGGCATAAAATCCACCTATATGACTTAAAAAGTAAACAAAACCTCATGTCTAAAAGCCAAATGAGTTGGTCAATTACCAAATCATCAAACCCCCAAACTTGAACCATGCTTGTCTTCAAGTGGTACAATTCTTTATAGATGAGAAAATGGAACAACATGTTATACCATATGATTCTATTCTCCAAGGACCACGAAGCCTAAGACAACTCAGAAATGCTCGCCGACTCATGGAAAAGAGAAGAGACTCCCCAAAACATGTTGCAAAAGTTTGAAGAGGTAACTACAATGAATACGCATGATTCAAAAATAGTTTCATTCTTCAAAAAAGGGGAATGGTTTATCAAAATAAGAACATATAGCATCTCAATTCGTTATTAAAAATTCACATTCTGTAACACCCCGAAAGGGGCCTAAGAATAGACTCGGGATTTGAAGTTGAAAACTGTATAAAACCTAGAATTTTGCACCAGTACAACTCGAGGTACGAATCGTCACTCGAGTCGTGATGAGTTTAGGAGCTTGAGGTTATACCACGACTAGTCCTACGAGTCGTGGCGAGTGGGTATGACTCGTGGTTAGGAGTCATGGTATGAATCGTAGGGTATAGCAACGAGTCGTGGTGAGGAGTTTTTGTTAAGACATATTAGTTTGGGTGGATGATACCACGGTTGACAGTACGACCCGTAGGATGTTGGTACAAGTCGTGGTATCCCAGTCGATGCCAAATTTGGAAAATTGGAAAAAATGGTGAGGTGACCACCAGAGGTAACCATGAGTTGTGACTTGATGGTACGACTCGCGGTACGAGTCGTGGTCAGGGCCAGATCTATTTTTCAGGGAAATTTCATTAAGGGCAATTTTGACTTCTAAGCACTTTTTGACCCTAAACCACTTAATTTTGAGGTCAGGACAGGGTATTTTAAGGAGGAAAAACACATACTAAATCTCATTTTGTATTTGTAAGAACTAGAGAAGGGAGTAGGAGGAGATTCAAGTGTTCTTCTTCAATTCTCCAAGTTTTTGCCTAGGGTCTTTCAAGGGAGTTGAGAATCACGTAATTCCAGGTATGTGGGGTTTTGAATGGGTAGTTTAGTCCCTACATATGCCCAATTTCTCCTTAATTCCATGTTTAGGTTACCAACTTTTCATGGGTCATAACCCAAATGAATGTTTCCTCACAAATTGATATGAGTATGTTGTAGTATGTCTAAAATCATGGGTTTGAATTATTTGGCTGTTTTCACTTATTTTATTCATTATTTGATGATTTAATCCCTAAAATCACATGTACCCAAATCATGGGGTTTTTGTGAATTCATGGTTATGGTGATTATCTCAAGCATGATATGAACTCTTGATTTTAAGCATGTTTTAAACTACTCATGTTATTAAGATCATGTTTCCCATAATTTAAGCATTTCATGTGTGATTGAAAGTATGGGAATTCCCCACATGTCACTTATGATTTATGAACTATGATTTTGGCCGATTCGTGGGCCCAATTCCATGGCTAGTATTACGAATTATCAAGCATTATATGACTCTCGCGATTTAACTAGCCATGCATGTCATGTATGAATTTCTATGAGCACGTTGCATGTTTTGGGAGTAGTACTTAACACCGAGTAGGTTCGGGTCCCAGGTTATGCTCCGAATCTCAGAACTACGTGCCATTGTAGGTTCTGTTGGGACTTCCTCAGTGATTGTCCCCTATACCCTATGAGGCCTTGACGAGTGATATCACGCCTTTCATGGTTCATACCCTTGGAAAGGTACGGAATACCTCCCGACTAGGTTTATAGGTCGGGCTCCATGTATGCTCATATGGGGTATGTTAGTTATAGAAATCTCCCATTGTTCCTCATGGTTTTTAAGTGAATGCGTGATTATGTTTCTTTTGTCTCAAGTTATGTTTTATAAAATGTTTTCACCACATGTTATAACTATGATAGGTTTACGAATATTTTGGAAGTATTGAGCCTTACGACATACTTACGATTTCAGTCTTATTATCATGATGTCCCCACTCCTTTAACTTTTATATTTTTTAAGCATTGTTTAGCATACCCGATATACTCAGTACCTTCAAAGTACTGACCCACATATTTTCAGGATCTGGTTCGCAGGTTCAGCATCGTTCCTAGCTTGCTCTCTGTTCTGCTCTCAGCTTTCAGTTGTGAGTCCTCATGATTCAAGGACTTCATGTTCAAACCTTGTTTATCTTTTGTTTTCAAAATGTTGGGGTTAGTTGGGGGTCTTGTCCCTTCAACCCATCTATTATGATTAGAGTCTTTCATACTTAAATGTAGTATTCTGCTATTTATGCTCGGATTATGTATTACCATTTCTTATATTTCATGTCACATTTCATTTATATTCTTGACTTTTAAGTTAAGTCTTCAACCTTATGTGTATTAATTGGATTTATGCTCACGCCATGGGATGACTTGGAGTCTTTTGGGGCTCCTTGTCTCGTGTCTATGATCCGGGTGTACTCTCAGGTCTTGAAAAACTTGGTATCAGAGCCATAGGTTTAGATGTGTCCTGGGGAGTCTGAAGCCACGTTAGGTAGAGTCTTTTTCATAGGTATGAAGTGCGCCACACTTATGACGAAGAGGCTACTAAACGTCGTAGGAAATTTCCCCTTCTTTCATGATTTATGTCATGCGGTGAAAACCTCTCCATCCTTCTAATTTGTGCGTTTCATGATTTCAGAAAATTATGGCACCCAGGAGGATGATTGGAAGGAGAAAAAAAATGATGAAGGCCACGAGGGTGGCCATGATAATTGGCGTAAGCAAGCCCCACCGATTCAGGAGCCCCAGGCACCAAAGCCAGCTGCCCACACCGAGTTTCAGGCAGTGATTCAAATGTTGGCGCAGGCCTTGTGCGCACGGCAATGCAGTAGCAGCCCGAATTAGGGACTTTCTAAGGATGAACCCTCCCGCGTTCTCTTTGTAAAAGGTGGACGAGGATCCACATAAGTTCATTGAGGGGATCTTGAATGTCACTCAAGTGATGGGGGTAACAAGTAAGGAGTGTGTGGACTTGGCCTCATATTAACTAAAGGAGGTCGCTTACATTTTGTTCAAACAATGGAGGGATGGTAGGGCAATGGGAGCAGGCACTATCAGCTGGGATGAATTCTATATGGACTTTCTCAATAGGTTCTTCCCTTGGGAGATGAGTGAATTGAAAGCAACAGAGTTTGTTAACCTCAAGCAAGGGAAGATGACGGTGCTAGAGTATTCACTTGAGTTCACTCGTCTGTCAAAGTATGCCCCGAAGTTAGTGATGGACCAGAGGGCACGGATGAGCAGATTCGTGTAGGGAGTAGCTGAGTATCTGGATAAGGATTGCAGAACATCCATGCTTCATTAGGATATGGACTACCCACGGATAGTCCTCTATGCCCAGCAGATGTAAGAAGCTCATATGTGGCAAAGGGAGGCCAAAAGGTCCATAACTGACAGCCACAGGTTCTCCCAGCCGAGTCCAGGGGGTGGGCCTCAACTGTAGTCCCAGCACAGGTCCATTATACCATCACCATCTTCAGCCAGTACTCTATCCAGGCCATAAGAAGGTCATAAGAGCAGGGCCTCAGGTTCGAGGAGTCAAAATAGCATGCGCACAGAGCACACGTTCCCATCTTGTGCTAATTGTGGCAAGAATCACCCGGGGAAGTGTTTGGTGGGCTCAGATGCTTATTTCAGGTGTGGAAACCGGGACATAGACTCAAGGATGGCCCCGCATATAGGCCAGAGGGTACAAGAGTCCGCACTTCAGCATCCAGTTCAGTGGTTCTAGTGGCACGTCAGACTCAGCAGGGTGCTTCGACTGATTCAGCTGGCGGCCAGTGCTAGAACCGATTTTATGCACTTGGCTCTTGACAGGAGTGGGAAGATTCTCCCGATGTGGTTATGGGTATGTTATGAGTCTTTCATATTGATTCTTATGCTTTGTTATATCCGGGAGCTACACTATCTTTTGTGACACCTTACATTACTAGTCACTTTGAATCAGTCCTGAAATCTTGTCTGAACTATTATCGGTATCTACTCCGGTTGGTGATTCAGTCATAGAAAGGTAGGTATATAGAGGTTGCCCCTTTACCATATTGCATAAGGTTACCTCCGCAGAATTAGTAGAATTTGTTATCACCGATTTTGACATTATTTTGGTATGGACTGGTTGTTTGCATGTTATGCTTCTGTTAACTATAGGACTAGAGAGGTGAACTTTCAATTTCCAGATGAACCAGTGTTAGAATAGAGGGGTGGTTCAGCGGTACCTATAGGTCGCTTTATCTACTATCTCAAGGCCCCGAAAATGATTGCTAAAGGTTGTATATACCATTTGGTTAGGTTAAGGATGCCACGTCTGAGACCCTGACCATTCAGTCAGTCCTCGTGGTATGTGAGTATCCCAAGCTGTTTCCAGATGACCTACCAGGTGTTCCTCCCGAGAGGGATATTGATTTTGAAATTGACCTCTTGCCTTACATGTAGCCCATATCAATTCCTCCTTACTGAATGGCTCCTGCCGAGCTAAAAGAGTTAAAGGAATAGTTGAAGGATTTTTTAGATAAGGGTTTCATTAGGTTGAGAAAATCTCCATGGGGTGCCCCAGTATTGTTAGTCCGGAAGAAATATGGTTCCCTTCGGATGTGTATTGACTATGGACAGTTGAACAAGGTCACAATCAAGAATAGATACCCTTTATTGAGGATCGATGACCTATTCGATCAGCTTCAAGGTGCCAAATATTTCTCCAAGATAGATTTCAGGTCCGGGTATCACCAGCTCAGGGTTCGGGAGAACGACATCCCAAAGACTACTTTTAGGACCCCGTATGGACATTTTGAATTCGTTGTTATGTCTTCTGGACTAACAAATGTCCCTGCAGCTTTTATAGACCTGATTGAACAGGGTATTCAAGGCATATTTGGATATGTTTGTGATCGTGTTCATTGACGACATATTAATATACTCCCGAAGCAAGGAGGAACATGCCGCACACTTGAGAGCAGCACTCCAGACATTCAGGGACAACCAGTTATACCCCAAGTTCAGCAAATGTGAATTCTGGCTGAAATCAGTTGCATTTTTGGGACATGTGGTGTCAAGAGAAGGTATAAGGGTGGATTCTCAGAAAATAGAGACAGTAAAAAACTGGCCCAGACCAGTAAAACCCTCGAAGATCAGAAGATTTTTGGGCTTAGTAGGTTACTATCGGAGGTTCGTGGAAGGTTTCTCATCCATTGCAGCCCCACTGACTAGATTGACTTAGAAAAAGGTGAAGTTCCAATGGTCGGAGGCTTGTGAGAGGAGCTTCCAGGAATTGAACGCCAGGCTCATTTCAGCATCGGTGTTGACTTTACCGGAGGATACCGATGGCTTCATTGTATATTGTGATGCTTCGAGGGTCGGAATGGGATGTGTATTGATGCAGCATGGGAATGTCGTAGCATATGCTTCCAGACAGCTGAAAACTCACAAGAAGAATTACCCGACCCACGATCTTAAGTTGGCCGCAGTGTTATTTGCTTTAAAGATATGGAGACACTACTTGTAAGAGGTTTATGTAGATGTATTCAAAAACCACAAGAGCTTACAATATGTGTTCACATAGAAGGAATTGAACCTTCGGCAATAGAGGTGGTTGGAGCTACTTAAGGACTACGACATGAGTGTCCTTTATCACCTAGGCAAGGCAAACGTGGTAGCAGACGCTCTTAGTAGACTTTCTATGGAGAGTGTGTCGCATGTGAGTTTAGACAAAAAGGAGGTACATCGACTTGCACGGTTGGGAGTTAGGTTAGTTGGTTCGACCGATGGTGGGGTTGTAGTTCAGAACCGGTCAGATTCAGCTCTAGTAGAGGAGGTGAAGGATAAACAAGATGAAGATCCAACATTGGTAAATTTGAAAGAAGTTGTTCAAGGTCAGAAAGTAGAAGTCTTCTCCAAAGGGGTAGATGGTGTGCTTCGGTACCAAGGTCACTTATGTGTTCTGAATGTAGGGGATTTGAGGAGTCAGATGTTGCATGAGGCTCATGGATCCATATATTCTATCCATCCAGGTGCCACCAAAATGTATCATTCCTTGCGGGGAATCTACTAGTCGAATGGCATGAAGAGGGATATTGCGGGATTTGTAGACAAGTGCCCGAATTGCCAACAAGTGAAAGTCGAGCACCAGAGACCGGGGGTTATACTTCAAGATATCAGCATTCCTACTTAAAAGTGGGAATAGATCAACATGGAATTTGTAATAGGTTTGCCCTGCACACGTAGACAGTATGACTCCATCTGGGTTGTGGTGGACAGGTTAACAAAGGCTTCTCACTTCTTATCGGTCAAAACCACCGATTCAGCAAAAGATTATGCAAAGTTGTACATCTATGAGTTGGTTAGATTGCATGGAGTTCCCTTTTCCATTATATCAGATAGAGGTACTCAGTTCACCTCCCAGTTCTGGAGATCTTTTCAAAAGGGACTTGGCACTCAGGTCAATTTAGCATGGCATTCCATCCGCAAACAGATGGTCAGGCGAGTGGACTATCCAGACTCTTGAGGACATGTTGAGAGCTTGTGTCATTTAATTCAAGGGTAGTTAGGACGAGCATTTTCCTCTTATCAACTTCTATCACTCCGGCATTCAAATGGCACCGTTCGAGGCTCTTTACGGGCGAAGGTGTAGATCACCCATTTGGTGGTTTAAAGTCAGTGAGGCTTCGTTAATGGGACCAGATTCAGTCCATGAGGCTATGGAGAAAGTTCAGTTAATAAGAGGAAGGCTAAAAACGGCTCAAATTCTCCAAAAGTCTTATGCAGATGTGAGGAGAAGGGAGCTTGAGTTCGAAGCCAACGATTGGGTATTTCTAAAGGTATCTCCCATGAAGGGAGTGATGAGATTTGGGAAGAAAGGGAAACTCAGCCCCCACTATATTGGCCCATATCAAATTGTGAGGAGAGTGGGTAAGGTAGCCTATGACTTAGAGTTACCTTCAGAGTTGGCTTCAGTTCATCCCATATTTCACGTATCGCTCTTGAAAAAGTGCATGGGAGATCCAGCCTTGGTGGTTCTGGTGGAAAGTGTTGGTGTAAAGGATAGCCTCAGTAATGAGGAAATTCCTGTTGCAATCTTAGATCGTCAGGTTCGAAGGTTGAGGAACAAGGAAGTGGCTTTCGTAAAGGTATTATGGAGAAACCAACATGTTGAGGGAGCTACGTGGAAGTTGAAGAGGATATGATGGCTCAATACCCCCATTTGTTCCCTACCGGCCCAGTTTCAATTTGAGGTATCAGATTTTCCCTAAACCTCTCATTAGTTTTTCATTTTCCATTCATGCGTGCAAGTTTGTTTCATGATATGATATATGTATGTGATGTCTAAATTCAGTCCAGCTATGTAGTTCTTTTCAGGGGTGGTCATTCCATCTTCATTTTAAATGATCACAATTTGCATATGGTAATTGTATGTTTCTGTTTGCTGCTTTTTTCCTACATTCGAGGATGAATGTTTCCAAGGGGGAGATATTGTAATACCTCGAAAGCGCCCTAAGAATAGACCCGGGAGTTGAAGTTGAAAATTGCAGAAAACCTAGAATTTTGCACCAGTACAACTCGAGGTACGAATCGTGGTGAGGACATACAACTCGTGACTTGAGTCGTGATGAGATCGGGAGCCTGAGGTTATACCACGAGTAATCCTACAAGTCGTGGCGAGTGGGTACGACTCCTTGTTAAGAGTTTTGGTGAATTTCTCAATTGTGCTAGAGTGGGTCGTCATGGGACATGGTTCAACTTGTAGGTTGTAGCAACGAGTCATGGTGAGGAGTTGTAGTTATGTCGTATTGGTTTGGGTGGATGGTACCACGGTTGACAGTACGACCGGTAGGATGTTGGTACAAGTCGTGGTATCCTAGTCATGGAAAAATTCATAAAATTGGGAAAAATGGTGAGGTGACCACGAGAGGTAACAACGAGTCATGACTTGATG
>JACEIK010004030.1:132615-145429 GCA_018107945.1 Datura stramonium
CGATTGAGAGCGCAGACTTAGCCTCCTACCAGCTAAACGAGTAGCTCATATATGGTTTTGTCAGTGGAGAGATAGTCGAGGGATTGGAGCAGGCCCCATATGTTGGGATGAATTTAAGACTGCATTCCAGGACAGGTTTTTCCCTAGGGAGTTAAGTGTGGCTAAGGAGACAGAGTTTGTAAACCTGAAGCAGAATTAAATGACAGTTCAAGAGTACACGTGGAATTTACCCAGTCGACCAAGTATGCCCCGGAGATGGTAGCCGACCAGAGGGCTGGGTGAGCAAGTTCATAAATGGAGTTTAAGACTTCTTGATTATAGAGTCTAGGACTGCCATGTTGCACAGGGATATAGACTTTCCATGTTTGGTGATATTCGCTCAAAAAATGGAGGTGGAGTAAGTGAAGGAAAAGGAGAGAGAGGCATAGAGGGCTAGGGTACGAGAATTAGAGTTTTCTTAACCAAGAACGAGTGGTGGACACCGCTCACATTCCCAACAGAAATCGACAGCCCAAGCATTTTCGACAGTCAATGCTCCGTATAAACCTAAAGTAAGGGAGATTACGTATCTGACGTGTATCAGCTATGGGAAGCACCACTTAGGTGAATGTATTGCTGGATCGAATGTTTGTTTCTGTGCGGCCAGTCGGGCCATAAGCACCGAGATTGCACAGCGGAAAAGTAAGGCGAGAGTAGACCCTCGGCCATCTTTTCAATAGTACCGATAGCCCGTACATTTAGTAGGGTGTATCATCTAGCATGGGTGGTGGACATCGTCACAACTGCACTTGTGCCGTAACAACACACAAGGAAAAGGGCAAGTCGCCAGTAGTGGCCACAAGTATGTTGTGAATCTTGTGTTACTCCTTGTATGTTACTAGCCCAGAACCCCAATAATGAATGAGAAGCTTTGTGATTGCTGATGGGAAGTGGTTGTCGATGTGTGATGTGAATAGATGTTAATGTAAGATTGGCTATGATGGTTAGAGGTAAAAGAGGGAGCTACTCTTTTAGTGAATTAGCCCCGACCAGAAGAAATATTTAGGAGCCTGAGAATGATGGCTTAAAGCTAAGGGGGAGATGGTAAGTAGGTGAGACTAGTCGGAACTTGAATATGATAGTAGGGGAGTCTAACCCTAACAGTCATGATATGTCAATCCCCTCAGGTTCAGATAATTTTTCTTGTAGTTCTGTTAAATCTAAGTTATGCCCATCCCAATGTGCAGACTCCCAGAAGTTCTAGATAACCACTTCAGATAATGATGCCTATTTTACTTTATTAATCCTTTAGGTTCATTTTCGTGTGACGAATAAGTTATGTGTGTTAATCCATGTTTCCTAATATGTCAACTCGAACTTAGTCTCTAGAATATGCTTAGTAGCTCAATAGACTTAGGTTATCTCATGTATGTGTTTAGTTTTAGATGTCATGAATTATTCATGCTGATGAGACCTTTAATTGAAAGCAGACCAGAAACTATGAATTCTAACCTTGTAACAGAGAGTGATTTCAGAGTGAAGCCTCAGTCCGCATCAGTTTAATTCCAATTAAAGGGGAAGAATCCTTCTCAATGTTCTATCTAGTTCTATTTTAGTTTCATGTCCTTCGGTCTCGCTTGTGCCATAGCATGCATGTTCAATTTAGATAATAAGTTTTGGTGTGTAAGGTCAGCCCGAAGCTAGAAACTTCATTGGTTTTAGCTGTAATTGATTGATTGTGGAATTTCAGTTTCGTCCCTATCCTTTCAGCATTTTTGGCCAACATTCGAGGACGATTGTTCCCAAGGGGGAGATATTGTAACACCCCGAAAGTTTCTAAGAACGGACCCTCAGAACGAGTCAAGGTACGGCTCGTTTGATGACACCACGAGTCATAGGGTCCTTTTCATGAGCAGCAGTTTTAGATGTCAAGACTACAGGGGATGGGAGACTTGATGACTCGTTAAGTCCAGTAATGAGTCGTCCAATAGAGTCGTTGAGTGAATTCTAGAGAAAATGTGAGTTGGGATAGTGGAGACAATGGGAGGCCAGAAAGAGTCACTACATTCAGCAACGATTTTTCCTACATTTTTCTAGGGGTATTTTCCTAAATTCCTATGCTTCTAACTCCTAAACTACGTCGTTTTGACCATGGTATGGGGAGTTTTTAGTGGGGTAACTATCCTAAACCCTTATTCTTCATCAAATAGCTCTCAAACCCTTCTTCCTCCTTTCTACCGAGGTTCAAGAATTTTTCGAGGGATTATCAAAGACTTGAAGGTGAAGTTCAAGTGGAAAATTCCTTGAAGCAAGTATGTGGGTTTTTTAACAAGGATATTCTTCCATCCTTGTACCCCAAATGTTTTAACGAAAACCCGATTTCAACTATTCTAGTAAAGCATGACGTAGGATTTTGTGTGATGGGTGATTTCTTCTATATTTTCTCTAAATATTATAATCCACTATGATAATGAGTTAAATATGATTATAGAATGATTAGGTTTCCTTAAATTTTGTGTTGGATGATGGAAAATACATGATTATACAATGTAATTCATGAAATGGCTTGAGCTTTGAATGGGACCTTATTATTGTGCACTCGATTATTGCAATACCTCGTATCCATGGTTTAAATTATGTGAAGATTGTATGATTTCCCTTAAGAACTCGAATATGTCATTTCATAAATATGTGAAGATGATATTAGCATTTATGGGATTGATCAATTGAAAGTAGAATATATGTTTTCACTATGTTTTCAATGGAGCTTGTTGGGTATAAGGTAAATCTATTATAATGGCTTAATTAATGCCTCCTTCTCATGAATTAGAGTAAATATATAAATGAGTCTTATGAAATTAATATGTATGCTTCTCCCATGATCTCGTTGTAAATGTTTATGTTATGAGTTAAGTATATGGCTTTCCGTTAATCTAGAACATGTGAATCAATGTATGCATGTTAAGGTACGAATTGGACCTATGGACCATGAATGATTCTATGATACATGTTGATTGATATGAATATGGAATTTAAATATTGTGGAAGTGTAATGCATGAGGTGAATCTATAGATGCTCACTAATGTAACACGTTTGAAGAAATACTGAGATGGCTCCATGATGATATGAATTATGATGATAAAGCATGAGAATGATATTTCAGAACATTGGACTTGTTGCTAGTAGAAAGTAGCCCTAATCCTTTTGAAAAGAATGTCGTATGATGAAAGTAGTGTGTGATCATGTTTCTGACTAGTTGTAGTAGCATAGACCAGATATATGATGTCAGATTAGTACTCCTCATGTTCTAGTCATCAAGGGACTCTCCATAGCCGAGAATATTTCCCTTAGTTGGCTCAGGATCCTCCATAGAAGAGAGTGACTTCCCAGTTCAGTCAGGATCTTCCATAGAAGAGAGTGACTCCTTAGTTCAGTTGGGATCCTCTATAGCAGAGACTGAATCCCTAGTTCAGTTGGGTTTCTCCCTAGAAGAGAATGACTCCCTTAGTTTAGCAAGGACTCTCCATGGTAGAGAATGACTCCCTTAGTTATGTTATCAGCATTATTTAGTTCCTATGATTTAGATTTCAGATTATAACAGAATTAATATAATTAGAATTAGTTTTAGTTACCAGCAGTGATCTAGTACAATGTGTGATTCTAGTCTCAGATTCGGCTCTTGTTAAATGTTCAGAACTTGATCCTTTTGCATGAGTTCAATGATGTTTCAAGATATGAGATACATATAAAAGATTCATGCAGATATATATATATATGTTTATGTAACTCATAAGAGGATTTTTGCAGGTTCACTTAGCTATGTTGATGTAGTTTGTTATTTCCTTATCATATATTTGTACAGTTAGTTGTTTTTGTTATCCCGCATGCTCAGTACATTCCAACTACTGACTGCACACCTTTTTGTGCTATATCATTTCATGATATAGATTAATGTACCAGACTCAGCCTCGTGGCTAGACACACTTCATTCCCTCTCAGCTGCTATTGGTGAGTCCTAATCTCCCGAGGATGCGATTTTGTGTTTATATTTTCTTTGTGGTTTAGTTTTCAAATTTTAGGAGTTAGATAGGGGCTTTTCCCAAGAACTCTTCAGTTTAGTAGAAGACTTTTGGACTTATCTAGATAGACTCAACGTTGTATCAAAGTGTTGTTACTATTGTTCTTTTGGTTATGTATTTGACTCTTGCAGTTAGCTTCCACTTATTTATGTTGATAGTTGTTTCTATTGTTAAGTTATATGGTATGATTATGCCATGGGTCGACTTGGAGCCTTTTGGGGTTCCTTGTCTCGTGTTTTGGTACGGACGTAAACTCGAGTCGTAAAAAACTTTGTATTAGAGCAAAGGTTTAGAGTGTCCTAGGGTGTTTGAAAGCCGCATAACTAGAGTCTTCTTCATGGGTGTGAAGCGCCCCACACTTATGATGAGGAATCTACGAGACCTTTCAGGAATGTTCACATTACTTCATGATTCTTATCGTGCGTAGAGTAGGAGACTCTAAACAGATCCTTCCTTGACTCGGTCTTTACGCGCTTGTAGATAATGCCTCCAGACAGGAAAATGGAAGAAGAAATGATAATGACCGCCAAAAAGTACCACTAACCCTGGCGAACCCGATGGACGGCCATGTTACCCATGCAATGTTCCGAGAAACTCTTAATATGTTGGCACAGGCTGTATCCGCCCAGATTAATCAGCAAGAAATGGCTCGTATTCTCAAAAATAGGAATGTAGCAGCTGCAAGGTTGAGAGATTATCTCTGAATGAACCCACCCGAGTTCTTGGTGTCAAAGGTAGATGAGGACCCGTATGAGTTCATAGAAGAGATTCTGAAGATGACGACATTATGGGAGTGACGGAGATTGAGAGCGCAGACTTAGCCTCATACCAGCTAAACGAGTAGCTCATATATGGTTTTGTCAGTGGAGAGACAGTCGAGGGATTGGAGCAGGCCCCATGGTTGGGATGAATTTAAGACTGCATTCCAGGACAGGTTTTTCCCTAGGGAGTTTAGTGTGGCTAAGGCGGCAGAGTCTGTCAACCTGAAACAGAATGAAATTACAGTTCAGTAGTACACGTGGAATTTACCTGATTGACCAAGTATACCACAAAGATGGTAGCCAACCAGAGGGCCGAGTGAGCAGGTTCATAAATGGAGCTTCAGACTCCTTGGTTAGAGAGTCCATGACTACCATGTGGCACAGGGATATAGACTTTCCACGTTTGGTCATATTCACTCAACAAATGGAGGTGGAGCAAGTGAAGGAAAAGGAGAAAGAGGCCAAGAGGGCCAGGGTAGGATAATAAGAGTTTTCTACACCAAGGACAAGTGGTGGACACCGCTCACATTCCTAGCAGAAATCGACAGCCCTAGAATTTTTGACAGTCAATGCTCCGTATAAACCTAGAGTAAGGGCGTACCCGACGTGTATCAGTTATAGGAAGCACAACTCTGGAGAATGTATGGCTGGATCAAATGTTTGTTTCTGGTGAGAACAGTTGGGCCATAAGGACCGAGATTGTGGAGCGGCAAAGTGAGGCGAGAGTAGATCCTCGACCATCTTTTCAATAGTGCCGATAGCTCGAACATTCAGTAGGGTGCATCATCTAGCATGGGTGTTAAACATCATCAAAACGACTCCTATGTCGTAACAGCACACCAGGATAAGGGCAAGTCGCCAGTAGTGGCCACAAGTATGTTGTAATTCTTGTGTTACTCCTTGTATATTGCTAGCCCAGAACCCCAGTAATGAATGAAAAGCTTTGTGATTGCTGCTGGGAAGTGGTTGTCGATGTGTGATATGAATAGATGTTAATGTAAGACTGGCTATGATGGTTTGAGGTCAAAGAGGGAGCTACTCTTTTAGTGAATTAGCCCTGACCATAAGAAATATTCATGAGGCTTAGAATGATGGCTTAAAGCTAAGGGGGAGATGGTAAGTTGGTGAGACTAGTCAGAACTTTAATATGATAGTAGGGGAGTCTAACCCTAACAATCATGATATGTCAATCCCCTCAGGNCTAACAATCATGATATGTCAATCCCCTCAGGTTCAGATAATTTCTCTGGTAGTTCTGTTAAATCTAAGTTATGCCCATCCCGATGTGCGGACTCCCAGAAGTTCTAGATAACCACTTCAGACTATGATGCCTATCTTACTTTATGAATCCTTTAGGTTCATTTTCGTGTGACGAATCAGTTATGTGTGTTAATCCATGTTTCCTAATGTGTCAACTTGAACTCAGTCTCTAGAATATGCTTAGTAGCTCAGCAGACTCAGGTTATCTCATGTATATGTTTAGTTTTAGATGTCATGAATTATTCATGCTTATGAGACCTTTAATTGAAAGCAGACCAGAAACTATGAATTCTAACCTTGTAACAGAGAGTGATTTCAGAGTGAAGCCTTAGTACGCATCAGTTCAATATTGATTAAAGGGGAAGAATCCTTCTAAATGTTCTATCTAGTTCTATTTTCGTTTCATGTCCTTCGGTCTCTCTTGTTCCATAGCATGCATGTTCAATTTTGATAATCAGTTTTGGTGTGTAAGGTCAACCCGAAGCTAGATACTTCATTGGTTTTAGCTGTAATTGATTGATTGTGGAATTTCAATTTCGTCCCTATCCTTTCAGCATGTTTAGCCAACACTCGAGGAAGAATGTTCCCAAGGGGGAGATATTGTAACACCCTGAAAGTTTCTAAGAATGGACCCTAGATATAAGATGGGAAAAATAGAAGGAACTGAAAGAACTGCCTTAGAACGAGTCAAGGTATGGCTCGTTTGATGACACCACAAGTCATAGGGTCCTTTTCATGAGCAGCAGTTTGAGATGTCAAGACTACAGGGGATGGGAGACTTGATGACTCGTTAAGTCCAGTAATCAGTCTTCCTATAGAGTCGTCGAGTGAAATCCACAGAAAATGTGAGTTGGGATAGTGGAGACAATGGGAGGCCAGAATGATTCATTACATCCAGCCACGACTCGTCGTGCCAGTCGTGGGATGAGAGATTAGGATCTTTGGCTCAGTGGTAATGGAGGGAGTCACGAGTCGTTATGCCAAGGAATGACTCATGGAGTTAGTATTCGGCAGGCCTGAAGGATTTTTGAGAAAAACTCCAGTGCACTCCACGGCTTGACACAACGAATCATTGTCAAACCCACGACTCGTGGAGTGTCCCGTGGCGTCTGCAGCATGATTTTTTGTGCATTTTTCTAGGGGTATTTTCCTAAAATCCTACGCTTCTAACTTCTAAACTACGTCGTTTTGAGCATGGTATGGGGCGTTTTTAGTGGGGTAACTATCCTAAACCCTCATTCTTCATCAAATAGCTCACAAACCCTTCTTCCTCCTCTCTCTCGAGGTTCAAGGATTTTTCAAGGGATTATCAAAGACTTTGAGGTCAAGTTTAAGTGATAAATTCCTTGAAGCAGGTATGTGGGTTTTTCAACAAGGATATTCTTCCATCCTTGTACCCCAAATATTTTAACGAAAACCCAATTTCAACTATTCTAGTAAAGCATGACATAGTATTTTTTGTGATGTGTGATTTCTTCTATATTTTCTGTAAATATTATAATCCACTATGATAATAGTTAAATATGATTATAGAATAATTGGGTTTCCTTGAATTATGTGTTGGATGATGGAAAATACATGATTATACAATGTAATTCATGAAATGGCTTGATCTTTGAATGAGACCTTATTATTGTGCACTCGATTATTGCAATACCTCGTATCCATGGTTTAAATTATGTGAAGATTGTATGATTTCCCTTAAGAACTCAAATATGTCATTTGATAAATACGTTAAGATGAAATTAGCATTTATGGGCTTGATCAATTGAAAGTAGAATATATGTTTTCACTATGTTTTAAATGGAGCTTGTTTGGTATAAGGTAAATCTATGATAATGGCCTAATTAATGCCTCCTTCTCATGAATTAGAGTAAATATTGAAATGAGTCACTTGAAATTAATATGTATGCTTCTCCCATGATCTCGTTGTAAATGTTTAAGTTATGAGTTAAGTATATGGCTTTCCGTTAATCTAGAACATGTGAATCAATGTATGCATGTTAAGGTACGAATTGGACCTATGGACCATTAATGATTCTATGATACATGTTGAATCATATGAATCTTGAATTTAAATGTTGTGGAAGTATAATGCATGAGGTGAATCTATATATGCTTACTAATGTAACACGTTTGAAGAAATACTAAGATGGCTCCATGACGATATGAATTATGATGATAAACCATGAGAATGATATTTCAGAATGTTGGGCTTGTTGCTAGTAGAAAGTAGCCCTAATCCTTTTGAAAAGAATGTTGTATGATGAAAGAAGTGTATGTTCATGTTTCCGACTAGTTGTAGTAGCATAGACCAGATATATGATGTCAAATTAGTACTCCTCATGTTCTAGTCATCCATGGACTCTCCATAGCCGAGAATATTTCCCTTAGTCGACTCAGGATCCTTCATAGAAGAGAGTGACTTCCTAGTTCAGTCGGGATCCTCCATAGCAGAGAGTGACTCCTTAGTTCAGTTGGGATCCTCTTTAGCATAGAGTGACTCCCTAGTTCAGTTGGGTTTCTCCCTAGTAGAGAATTACTCCCTTAGTTTAGCTAGGACTCTCCATGGTAGAGAATGACTCCCTTAGTTATGTTATCAGCATGATTTAGTTCCTATGATTTAGATTTCAGATTATAATAGAATTAATATGATGAGAATTAGTTTTAGTTACCAACAGTGATCCAGTACAGTGTGTGATGTTAGTCTCACATTCGGCTCTTGATAAATGTTCAGAACTTGATCCTTATGCATGAGTTCAATGATGTTACAAGATATGAGATACATATAAAAGATTCATGTAGAAATATATATATGTGTGTGTAACTCATAAGAGGATATTTGCAGGTTCACTTAGCTATGTTGATGTACTTTGTTATTTCCTTATCGTATATTTGTATAGTTAGTTATTTTCTTAATCCCGCATGCTCAGTACATTTCAAGTACTGACTGCACACCTTTTTGTGCTATATCATTTCATGATATAGATTCAGGTACCAGACTCAGCCTCGTGTCTAGATACGCCTCATTCCCTCTCAGCTGCTATTGGTGAGTCCTCATCTCTCGAGGACGCAATTTTGTGTTTATATTTTCTTTGTGTTTTAGTTTTCAGATTTTAGGAGTTAGATAGGGGCTTTTCCTTGAAACTCATCAGTTTAGTAGAAGACTTTTGGACTTATCTAGATAGATTCAACGTTGTATCAAAGTGTTGTTACAATTGTTCTTTTGGTTATGTATTTGACTCTTGCAGTTAGCTTCCACTTATTTATGTTGATAGTTGTTTCTATTGCTAAGTTATATGGTATGATTATGCCATGGGTCGACTTTGAGCCTTTCGGGGTTCCTCGTCTCGTGTTCTGGTAAGGATGTAAACTCGGGTCGTAACAAACTTTGTATTAGAGCAAAGGTTTAGAGTTCCTAGGGTGTTTGAAATCTGCATAACTAGAGTCTTCTTCATGGGTGTGAAGCGCCCCACACTTATGATGAGGAATCTACGAGACCTTTCAGGAATGTTCCCATTTCTTCATGATTATTATCGTGCGTAGAGTAGGAGACTCTAAACAGATCCTTCCTTGACTCATTCTTTACGCGCTTGCAAATAATGCCTCCAGACAGGAAAATGGAAGAAGAAATGATAATGAACGCTAAAAAGTACCACCAACCCTGGCGAACTCGATGGAAGGCCATGTTACCCATGTCGAGTTTTGAGAAAATCTTAATATGTTGGAACAGGCCGTATCCGCCTAGATTAATCAGCAAGAATGTCTTGTATTCTCCAGAATAGGAATGTAGCAGCTGCAAGGGTGAGAGATTTTCTCTGAATGAACCCACCCGAGTTCTTGGTGTCAAAGGTAGATGAGGACCCGTATGATTTCATAGAAGAGATTTAGAAGATTACAACATTATGGGAGACGGCGATTGAGAGCGCAGACTTAGCCTCCTACCAGCTAAACGAGTAGCTCATATATGGTTTTGTCAGTGGAGAGATAGTCGAGGGATTGGAGCAGGCCCCATAGGTTGGGATGAATTTAAGACTGCATTCCAGGACAGGTTTTTCCCTAGGGAGTTGAGTGTGGCTAAGGAGACAGAGTTTGTCAACCTGAAACAGAATGAAATGGCAGTTCAAGAGTACACGTGGAATTTACCCAGTGGACCAAGTATGCCCCGGAGATGGTAGCCGACCAGAGGGCTGGGTGAGCAGGTTCGAAAATGGAGTGTAAGACTCCTTGGTTATAGAGTACAGGACTGCTATGTTGCACAGGGATATAGACTTTCCATGTTTGGTGATATTCGCTCAAAAATTAGAGGTGGAGCAGGTGAAAGAAAAGGAGAGAGAGACCAAGAGGGCTAGGGTACGAGAATCAGAGTTTTCTTCGCCAAGGACGAGTGGGGGACACCGCTCACATTTCCAACAGAAATCGACAGTCCAAGCATTTTCGACAGTCAATGCTCCATATAAACCTAGAGTAAGGGAGATTACGTATCTGATGTGTATCAGCTATGGGAAAAACCACTTAGGAGAATGTATTGCTGGATTGAATGTTTGTTTCTGTGCGGCCAGTCGGGCCATAAGCACCGAGATTTTACAACGATAATGAGAGGCGAGAGTAAATCCTCGGCCATCTTATTAGTAGTGCCGATAGCCCGTACGTTCAATAGGGTGCATCATCTAGCGTGGGTTGTGGACGTCGTCAAAATCGCTCCTATGCCGTAATAGCCCACCAAGATAAGGGCAAGTGGCCAGTAGTGGACACAAGTATGTTGTGAATCTTGTGTTACTCCTTGTATGTTGCTAGCCAGAACCCCAGTAATGAATAAGGAGCTTTGTGGTTGTTGTTTGGAAGAGGTTGTCGATGTGTGATTTGAATAATTATTAATGTAAGACTAGTTGTGATGGTTAGAGGTGAAAGGGTGAGCTACGAGTTAGTGAATTAGCCCCGACCATAAGAAATATTCAGGAGCCTTAGAATGATAGTTTAAAGCTAAGGGGGACATGGTAAATACGTGAGACTAGTCGGATCTTGAATATGATAGTAGGGTAGTCCTAACCCTAACAATCATGATTTGTCAATCCCCTCAAGTTTAGATAATTTCTCTGCTAGTTCTGTTGAATCTAAGTTATGCCTATCCTGGTATGTGGACTCCCAAAAGTTCAAGATAACCGCATCAGAAAACGATGCCGATCTTACTTTATGAATCCTTTAAGTTCATTTTCGTGTTACGAATCAGTTATGTGTGTTAATCCATGTTTCCCAGTATGATCAACTCGAACTCAGTCTCAAGAATATGCTTAATAGCTCAGCAGACTCAGGTTATCTCATGTATGTGTTCAGTTTTAGATGTCATGAATTATTCAGTCTCATGAGACCTTTAGTTGAAATCAGACCAGGTATTATGAAATCTAACATTGTAATAGAGAGTGATTTCAGAGCGTAGGCTCAGTCCGCATCAGTTCAGGGCTAGCAAAAGAGGAAGAATCCTTCTTAGTGTTCTATCTAGTTCTATGTTAGTTTCATGTCCTTCGGTCTATCTAGTGCCGTAGCATGCATGTTCAATTAAGATAATCAGTTTTGGTGTGTAAGGTCCACAAAGCTAGATACTTCATTGGTTTTAGTTGTAATTGATTGATTGTGGAATTTCAATTCCGTCCCTATCCTTTCAGCATGTTTCGCCAACATTTAAGGATGAATGGTCCTGAGGGGGAGATATTGTAACACCCCAAAAGTTTCTAAGAACGGACCCCGGATCTAAGATGGGAAAACCAGCAGGGGAGTGAAAGAATTGCCTAAGAACGAGTCGAGCTACGGCTCGTTTGATGACACTACGAGTCATAGAGTCCTTATCACGAGCAACAGTCTGAGATGTCAAGACTCTAGGGGATGAGAGACTTGACGACTCGTTAAGTCTAGTAACGAGTCTTCCTAAAGAGTCGTTGAGTGAAACATAGAGAAAATGTTAGTTGGGATAGTGGAGACAACGGGAGGCTAGACCGAGTCATTACATCCAGCCACAACTCGTTGTGCCAGTCGTGGGATGAGAGATCAGGATCTTTCACTCAGTGGTAACAGAGGGAGTCACGAGTCGTTACGTCAAGGAACGACTCATCGAGTTAGTCATTGGCAGGACTGAAGGATTTTTGAGAAAAACTCCAGTGCACTCCACAGCTTGACACCACGAATCGTTGTCAAGCCCACGACTCGTGGAGTGTCCAGTGGGGTCTGGCAGCATGATTTTTCGTGCATTTTTCTAGGGGTGTTTTCATAAAATTCTATGCTACTAACTCCTAAACTACATCTTTTTTAGCATAGTGTGGGACGTTTTTAGTGGGGTAACTAGCCTAAACCCTCATTCTTCATCAAATAGCTCCAAGCGCTTCTTCCTCCTCTCTCGCAAGGTTCAAGGATTTTTCAAGGGGTTATTCAAAGACTTCAAGGTCAAATTCAAGTGGGAAATTCCTCGAAGCAGGTTTGTCGGTTTTTAAACAAGGATATTCTTCCATTATTGTGCCCCAAATGTTTTAACAAATATCCAATTTCAACTATTCTTGTAAAGTATGACCTAGGGTTTTGGGTGATGGGTGATTTCTTTGATATTTTCTATAAGTTTTAAGATCCACAATGATTATGAGTTAAATATGATTATAGAATAATTGGGTTACCTTGAATTATGTGTTAGATGATGGAAAATACATGATTATAGAATGTAATTCATGAAATGGCTTGAACTTTGAATG
>JACEIK010004031.1:18319-56126 GCA_018107945.1 Datura stramonium
ATAAAGATGCATGACTTGAATATAACTGAAAGAATTCAACTGTATGTTATAACATGAAAATCATATACATTAAGACTTCTTACTGGAAAGACATATAAAACCTTGAGTTTTTAGACTCGTATACATCATCAGATACTTGACCGAGACATTAGCATAATTCTTGAAATATGATCTCTCAAAAACTTCTTAGATCAGGTAGCACAATTTAACACAAATTAGGGACGTAAAGACATAACTTAAGGATCTGAGACTTGTAGCTCTATAACTTAGGCACTCGTGAGTAACTCTCTAAGTGATTCCTTATAGGCAAATAAAGATATATAGTCGTAATTCGGGTGATGCTGGATTGACTTACATAACTTTGCAATTAACTGCTGAGCGTAAGAAAGCTTACATAATCATAAGTGACTTAGAAGATCCTAGTATTACCCTTTTCATACATGGTAGAAGATTTCAACACTTAGAATAGATAACTTAACATAATCCTTTATGGGTATAGCAGAGAGATTCTCAACTAAGGTTACTATTTTGCAGACGTTCAACTCTAATTATTTTGTAGAAGGTTAACACTTTAGTGGTTATTCATCAACATAATACATATTGAACATAAACAACTTAATTTATAACTCTTTTGCTAAACGTCTTTAGAAAAGGGTTAATCATCGTAGCTGTTGCCTACCTCGTTCACCATCGTAACATGTATCGTCTAATTTAACAATATTTAGCTCTACTTTCCTTATTCATCTGAAATTCTTTGCCAAAAATTATTCACTCTACGCTCAAGTTTTTACCCTCGTGTTCACTATTCCATTAATTCTTATACGCACTTACCTCTTTGCCTAATTGACAACTTAGCCACGCTTTCCCCGTGAACATGTATCGATTTAGCTTATTCTCTATGTGCCGCTTGCTTAGCTTTAAAGAGGAAAAATATAAAATCTACTTTTTACCTTAAGTACTTTAAAACATAAACATATAGGAGGGATTAACAATATTATTTCATTTCAATAAGCTTGTTTACCTTCAATCGGCTTAGCGTCATCTTCTTAGCTTAAGTTCAATTACATGTCGTCATCTTAGCATTTCGTACCAATTTCACTAAGTGACCAAATCTTTACATATATTCAACATCACATACAATATACTGAAAAGGACCAGCTCACGGTGCCCACGTTAAGGAGACTTCAGACTCAATTTAGAACTACGGCAACAATCGTATAAAAATTACGCCTTTCGCTTCACGTTTGTTCGCTTCAACCATTCTTAATGATTCAAGCTTTATGCCAAGTAGTTCCAACCCTTTGAAAGGGATGATACATTCCTCAATATGATTTTAAAAACATAGGAATATTGATCCTTTCAATATCTTAGTTTCATGCTTGAAAAACAAGGAAAGGGACGTCTTTACATACCTCACTTCATCGCGTCTTTTTAGCCAATTTCTTCCGCTTGCTAGAAGCACCGGAAGCTTCAACTTCCTTAATTACACTACATGGAATGAGTACTGTTTATGCCAAGTTCCCAGTGACAATTCATGTTCCAAAACGTACAACCAAACAGCCACATCATAATATAATTTTCAGCAATCCTACATACCTTAGGCGTTTTAAACTTAAGGCAATTCAAGAGAGTTTCCCTTACATGCTTTTGGTGTTTAACCTCCCCAATGGTGTGGTGTATTCCTTACATCTTTTGGATAAATTCCAGCATCTATATAGCTGAAACAACCTCAAAAAAACGGACAGAAACCTCAGTCAAATATCACATAAAACACATATTGACTTTATGTCATTTCCTTACTTTAGCTTGCGAATTTGAGCGGATAAACCAAGTAGGAACACTTAACTTTCACTTATGTATAACCACTGCCCATATGGGGTTCCTCTTCAGATAAATTCCATTCCAAAAATGTAGCAACCATGCTGCGAAACCGCATCAACAACACACACACAAGAAACACATAAGTTCCAACTTCACTTCAAACATAACTTGTTAATTTATGATAATTTAAAGAGTAAAAACACCACCTCCTTTTGTACACAACTCTCACCAATATGGAGGTAGAACTTCACCTACCTATTACCAAAAAATGCAGCATCTTGGCAGCCAAAAACGCAGAAACTCGACGATTAGAAGCTCACAACATAAGAAACCATTTCCAAGCTTGGAATATAAGATACTTTACCTATCCATACAATTTATTACCTGGAATTTGTTTTCACCATTGGATAGAGCTCTTAATTCTGAAAATTTTGAAAAAAAAGGAGGTGAAACGGAGTAGAAATGAGCTTTTTAGCTCAAAATTACTTCATATATGCAGGTTGGGCGGTGCCCGCGTGTGGCGCTCGTGCGACGTGTCCTTGCGCGGCGCGCGCGCTTGCTTCCTGCCTGTCTCGGTGCCCGCACGCATGGGCGCGTTTCCAGCCGACAGTGTTGTCTTCAAACGAGCATACTTTTTACTCCTAACTCCGATTAACGAGCGGTTTTTTCACTGTAAACTAGACTAAAATATATTTCATTTGATAGGCTATAGGACCTCTAAATCATTATATATTTGGAGATATGTCCATTTAAAGTTGACCCTTATTTACAAATTTCACATACTCTTCTCTTTTCCCTTTGCACATGTGTCCCTTCTCACCTACGGACAACATACGACCCATAATTCCCTTAATATGACATATAACAATCAAATAATCATAAAAAAAATTCCAGGGTGTGACACAAACCTTATTTTATTGCCCCTAGTGATTGGTCGGGCTGCTGGAAGAAGCATCTTTTCCTTTGTCTTGTCTGTCAGACATTGTACAGGTTCAAATAATACAAAGACTAAGTTAGTAATCAGTAAACATGACTAGCTAACACTAGGTTTTGAGCTTTGGTGACTACCCCATTCTTAGTTACTAGTGTGGGTTCACTAGTCGTCATATTAGGGGACTCAGACTTCCTGTTTTTCAAACCATATGGACTATATTTTCCCCACAATTAGGCATATTCAACAATTTACAAGTTCAAACAAGTATGATGACATACATCCTTTGTCACTTTGGGCAATTTGCAATTTAATATTCAACTTGGAATTCATATTGTATTACTCAGATTTCACACAATTATGAAACTTGCAGTCAAGACCTTGTATCAACCCCTTCAATTACCCTTTTTTGAGCCAACAACACACATGTATGCTGCCAATTAGCACTTGCACATCTCACTAACACCCTATCAATCGAAATTTTCTTAGTTTGTGTCCATTACCTGTTACCCCAAATTTTACCATGTTCCCATTTTCCCTCAACAAATGCACGTCTCATATATGCATAAAGTAAAATAGTGCAGGCCTAGCAATTTTAACAACACCAATCCCATATTGAAGCGCGAATTTTCAAATTTCATCCTTCATTCCACCAATTGCAAATTCCCCCAAACCCACTTTGATTCTTAGTAAAATACAAGAAATCATTGGTATATCAAGTGCAAGAAATTAAACAACTAAGACCAAGATTTTCCAATAAAAGCAGGACTCTACCAAGTCCAACTAATTAAGACATGATTCTAGATTCACCTCTTCCGACCCACATGTTAAATAAAAGAATTCAAGAGATTGAAGAAATGAAACCAAGAAACCTTACCTACGAATCTTGTTCTTAAGAAGAGAAGATGATTTTGAAGACCTAGTAGCGTGGCAGGTTAAATATGGAGAGAATTTTGGGGTTTGTGGCGCTGATCGGAGGAATTTAAAGCATAAAATGGGCATGGGAAATAAAAGAGAGGGGCCTTGGGTGGGTCGACCCAACTTTTTAATGAAAACCCATCAAAAATACCACCTCATTGTGTCACGAAGGCTGTCGCGGATAGCGTCATGACACAAAGAAAACATGCACCTGTTCTGTTTAAAGGTGTGTAAAAATTAGACCCTCAGCATGGCACATTTCCTATCACAGAGATTCACCTCCGTGGAACGTTGCCAATGCAGAGGGGTACTGGATAAGACCTTCCACTAAAAAAATTATTGTTGGGCACCGTGGTCATCTTGCTTTGTGACACCGTTGCCAACAAGGAGGCTTATTGTTTAAGCTTAATTTTCACCCATTAACTTACCTTCATATCTTCAGCCTTAATTTCTACTCCATATATGTGTTGGTCCCCTAAATATTTTCTCAGCGCCATCTTATCCTGCAATTCATTTGAAAACAACAAAACAATTATAAAAGGGTGGTTTCCTCCCACCATGCGCCTTAGTTTTGGTTGTGGCGTGACTCTTTTTTTTTAAAATTACTTCTAACTATTACATTACATTCATGGGTTGGCCCACATTAGTGCCTGATTTACTATCGAGGTATGACCTAGCTGACACTCATTTATGAGATAGGATGTGTCACGCCCCACCTTGGAAGGCATGACTAGCACCTAGTGCCAACCTGGGACTTGGACTGACTCTGCTACGCATAGGCAACTCTAGTGCTGGCTAGCAACTCAAAATTAAGAAAACAATGAGCTGTATCTCGGTTGTAAATATTACCTTGGGCCTACAAGGCCATGCCAAACCTGTAAAAGAAAACACCCAACCCAACAATAAGATGATAAAAGGGATCCTATGCGGGTCGACAAGACCCCCATGTTGTCTAGTTATGGATGAATGATAAATAGGAAATCATACTCATACTATGGACAATAAGGCCGCAAACTAACCAGCTACACCCCACATGGACACAATGCAAAACATAATATACATAGGCCCCACATAGCAAATAACAACCAAAAACTGAGGAATTGCAGCCTGCAATCCTCTAAGAGTGGAATAATGGTCGGGACATGGCCCCGACCTACCCAAATGATATACAACAAAGAAAAAACCTTCTCTAACTATTAAATCCAGAGAAAATAAGCTGATTGAACTGTTGAATATGACTGGAAACTAGGAAGGTCCTGGATCACATCTAACCGCACCAGCAGGCAAATAATGTAGCGCCCCAAAGATGGGCATTAGTATAATATGTACCTAATATGTAAGGCACTAATAAAAGCTTAATAAAGCTAATAAAAGGACTGAAAGTAATCACTAAGGTGAATAAGAATTTAACCTGAATAACTCCACAATGAAAAATATAACAAGCAAGTATAAGAACAAACAAGAACCTAACCGGGCCACCATAAGCCTAGAAGGTACACTCAACAAAAAAGAATCTACCTGGGCCCCCATAAGCCCTAAAAAGTACAAACAATGCACACTCCTCATATATGGACTACTAAGGGTTTTTAGGTACATTGTAACTCAAGAGTACTCGTTCTCTAAAACTACATCCGAGCCTGATAGGCTTCTGTTTTTGGGTTGAGCCGTATAGGCTCCTGTACCTGTGTTTTTGTCTGAACCGTCTAGGCTCCGATAACTGTATGTGAGACGTCTGGGCTCCTGTAACTATATTTGAGATTTTTGGGCTCCTGTAATTGTATTTGAGCCGTCTGGGCTCATGTAACTATATTTGAGCCGTGTTGGCTCCTGTATCTGTATTTGAGCCGTCTGGAATCCTGTAACTGTATCTGACCTGTCTGGGCTCCTATAACTGTATCTGAGCCATTTGGGCTACTGTAACTATATCTAAGTCTTTTATGCACTGTGTCGTCAACTATAACTATGCTTGGCATCTGGTTAGTTTAGTATTATACGCTAGTTGCCACTCTCAGGACTCTGTGGCCTTGAGGCGGTAATAAAATGGATACTAATCCCTCTAATTGGTAAACCACTTAACAGAAAACACTTATTTCACCTTTGGCGACATCCGAAACTAGATTTTAACCTTCCACCTAGGAATGTTATACGATATTCTTATCTCGTCTCACGAAAGCTAACCACAATACTAATAGATACATGCTATTACAAAGTATTGATTATATCATCTAGACAATAAAAGTAACCTATCGAGGGGAATAGCCTTAACATACCTTAATCGATGATTTCTATGAACTCGAACAATTCCAACCTAAAGTCAGTAATTTCAATAATTTGCATCCCTCATGCTGAGAAATGAGACTACTTCAATACTAATAATCGGCAATTAACAATATCTTTCAATAGAATCGACTATAACTTCAACTTCGATTTATTCAGCCGAAAACTTGCCAATTCTCCAGAATTTAGACGGTAGATGTCACGACCCAAACGTACACCCGGATCGTATCCACGTGACAAGGAGCCCTGAGAGACCCCAAGTCTACCCTTTACATGAGCATACATCTAATTAAATAACATGAGCGGAAGACTAAAGATAAAGAACATAATCATAACATAGCATAAGGGAAAATCAGTACAAAACTTATACATTACGGCGGAATATAACTTGTTGTCTGATAAGACTCTAAACATGAAAGGCAGATTGATGGGACAACTCACCAAGTAATCCAACATCCATAAACTAAAAGGAATAATATAGAGTGTGAACATGTAGCCCTCAGAGCATGAGGACTCACCAAGTGCGCTGAGAGCAAATCTGAATCTATCTATGGGTGAGGATGATCCTAAGAACTTGGACCTGTATCATGAGACGATATAGCATAGAAAGTATGCGGTCAATACGTGGAATGTACTTAGTATGAAAGGTAAGTAAAACAGACATTTAAAACATGTATGAAATTCATAAATGATCATAAGAGTAGGACAGCATGCTCGTATCGTAAATCATAATGAAATATCATATGACTCAAGGTTTTCAAAACATTCGTTACGTAACATAATCACAATCATAATAGAGGAGATTTACTTAACATGATTTGAGCCAACATACATAATCATAACATTCATTAATCTGAGTAACAGTTGGAGATTCTCTTAACCGACATACCCCATACGATCACACATGAAGCCCGACTTGTAACCCTAGTCAGGAGAGTGTTCATACCTTTCCAAGGGTAGAACCATGAATTTCTGATATCACCATGTAAAGGGCCATTTGGGCCAGGGACTAACATGAAAGGGGTCCCGATATACCTAAGTTGGCACGTAGTTCATGAGATCCGGGGCTTAACCTGAGGCCCGAACCTACTCGGTGTTTGATACTACACCCAAAACATATATAATGCTCATAATAATACATACACAAGTTCATGGGCTAGTAAAATCATGATAATTATAAACATGCTTTAACATATAAGAACTAGCCATGACTTGAGGCCCGTGAGTCGGCCAAAAACATAATTCATGATTAATAAGATTCATACATACTTGTAGATCATGTATATAGCTTGAATGTCTTAAAATCATAATTGGTAACATAATAAATTCATAATTTAAAACATAATTCATGTTGGGCTTGTAAAGAACATCAATGAGAAAATAGATCATAAATTTATTCATCTTGGGGCATGCATAATTAAGCTTAATTACTTAGAAATCAAATCAAAAATATTATAATTAATTTAAATCTCCAAAGATGATCAAAATCCATAGATTGTGGTAATATTTCAAAATCACAAAACCCATAATTAAATCTTATTTTATATAATCAAATACAAAATCTCATGAGTTTTTGATAATTTATAAGTAAAATCATAGAGTAGGAGCATCGGTGTGGAAGGACCCACCCATTGATGACCTTACATACCTGGTATTATCAAATCCTAACTCTCCTTAGAAGCCCAAGATTGAAATTGGAAGAATTGAAGAGAAAAGCTAAAAATCCCCTTAGATCACCTTTCAATATCCTTGCATTCATGAATGAGAGTTTAGGATAGGTCATTCTATTAAAAACCCAGCTTTCCCTAGCCAAAACGACGTAGTTTAGGGCCTTATATCGTGAAAAACTCAAAAATATCCTTAATGAACCTGCCCTGAAATCTGGCCGGGTTGAACCCACTGATGGATCTAAAGTTTCGTTGTAACCAATGACGACCCGTCCTATCACTTGTCAAATGCACTACTGAAAGTCTTCATTCAGTCTCAACCAATGGAAGGTCAGGACGACCCGTCCTTTCAACCCATGACTCGTTACATCATCTGTGGTTTGCCCCTTCTTTATGTTCAATTTGGTCAAGGGTGCTGCAATAGATGAAAAACCCTCAACAAATCTCCGATAGTAACCCGCTAAGCCCAAAAAGCTCCTGATATCTGAAGGGTTCACCGGTCTGGGCCAATCCTTCACCGCTTCTATTTTCTGAGCATCCACCTTTATACCTTGATGAGTTGGAAATTTACCAACTCATTAGGATCCTAATCTTGAGTTTTTTCCTAGTTTTTAAGTCATTTATATGGATTTTATGCCCTTTCTCTTGAATTCTTTATAGGTACCTCATGCGAGTAAAGAAATCATGAAATCAACCAAACCACATGGAATTTGAGAAGAAATTTGATGAGTTAGCATCTGAGGGAGAGGAGCTAAAGCTAAGGGAAGATTTGAGCTAAAAAAAAGATGCAAAGATATGCTTTGATTAGACTAAACGCGGATTTGAAAGCGCGAAACATAGGCGAAACGCTGAAGCCACTGCCCAGACCGGCTAAACAACCAACCCTTTACAAAATAGCATCGGCTAAAAGCCACTGAACCACCGGTTCCCCCCTTCAAGACCATTGGTTTCAACCGGCTACAGTTCTGCTCTCCATGAATTGACAAGGGATAAACACTGGTTCCTCATTGGAGAGGCCGTCTAATAAAGGGTAAAAAGGGTCCAAAAAGGTCTAAAAAGAATCTAGAAGCTCCAAGGACATTTGGGGTAAGTTGTACACAAGAAAGTACAGATATATAACCTCCATTGTACACCAACCAAGGGGAGAAGGATACAACCAACAATTCATTCATCTAATTTTGATCTTCTTCATAGAATTTTTAGGAGATTCTTTTCTCCATAGTTTTGTAGAGTTAGGAAGTACTTTTCTTCTTCTTTTTCTTTAACCCATTTTGGGGGAATTCCATCATTGTTGTAAGAGCTTGTGAAGCAGATTTGTGAAGCTAATGCAATGAATGTGAGGGGAATACTCTTGGTATCTTCTCTCTATCTTTAAATATGCTTTACTAATTTGCCAGTTAGAAGTATATTCATTTTATGTTTGTTAATTTGATTTTGTTGTGATAAATTGCTCTTGGATTCTTATTGAATTGTAGGTGGATGGTTCTAGATTCATCTTCCTATTGTTCAATTAAGTATAAATTTATTAGATTCTCTTCAATCTATTAATGAAGATCCATTGATTATGATATGGGTCTATCTATACTTGATTGATTGTTGCTCAGGAGAGCATGATTTAGTATTGGAAGGGAATATAGTAGATAGAAGATTGTAAAATTAAGCTAAAAATATCTGAAATTACTTCCTCCTTCCTAATTAGCAGCAAATAGCTACGAATAGTTTAGTGGCTAATCCAAATCAATTCGGGTTGATCTAAATCGCAGCTAGAGTTTGAGAAAACTCTAGCTAGGGGTAGTCAATAGGCTGGGAAGCTGAGGCTACCTACTTCCCGAGATTATTTACAATTGAGTCTATGGTATTGAAGAAATTCCCCATTTGATTGTGATCTCACCCATAGAATGTCCCTAGCCTCTCTCTTGTGATTACTTCAATTGGAATTCCCCCCAATTAGTTTTAGTTTAGAATTATTTAGTTAATTTTCCCTTTTTATTCCCCCCCCCAATTTTACTTTTCAAATGTTGAACAATTATGCGCTCTAGTTTGAATTAGTTTATAACATTTGATTTATCGACTTAATTCTTTGTGGGATTCGACCCCGACATCTGTCGGAAATATTTGTTTTATGCAACGACCATTTACACTCTTTCATAAAAGAGGAGTGTATTTTGGATGTTATAAAAAATGGCGTCGTTGCCGGGGAATTGAGTTGTGATAAGCCATTAGTTATTTATTGATTCGAACTAGTTTTGCATTTTTGTTTTACATTTTGTTTTTCTTTTAATTTTGTTTTTTCTGTTTGTTCAGTTGAATGATAGCATCAAGGAATGAAACAAGGTTTATTGGTGGCAACCCTTATTATAATGACCCATGTCCCTACTACGGAGGACCACACTATTGGCAAGATTACAAATATGCCCCTAGAAGGGAGATGAGTGCGCCTTCTCCTGCCTATGATGGGTATAGATGCACATTATGTGGTAGTCATGGGAGACATTGGGATGGATACCTAAAGGGGTTCACTTCATGCTATAATGGTTATGATAGGAGTTGTGATCCTAAGCTTGAAAGAAATGAAGCCATGGCATGTGAGGGAAGGAGAAGCACATATGGACGCATAAAAGACATGCTCAAAGCCTTTGTGGAGCAGGAGTCTAATGCAGAAAAGAATACCAACCCTTCTATGCCCATGGAATTATCAAATCCGCTAGAAGAAAGATGTAAAATCTATAAAAGAAGAAACGGGGGAGACATTGAGGAGCATAACAAGAAGAAGTGAACAATGGGCATAGCTCAACTTGACTCATGGGAGGAAGCTCAAAATGATGATGAAGTAGGAGTCAAGGTGAACTTTGAAAAAGTCATAGAGGTGCGCAAACCAACCAACATTGTAAAAATTCAAGATGCAAAGGTTGAAGAAGTGACTCTAGAGTCTCCGAATGACATCAAACAATTCATGCTCAAGGACTCTAGTGCACTTGAAGAGGAGGATGGCAAGCAAGAGGCATGCTCAAAAGGGGAGCGACTTAAACCGCCCTCTTATCAATTTTCAACATTGATCTTGGTCAACAAAATGGAGACTGAGGAGACCAAGTCTATGGAGGAAGTTGAAGAGGAAGATCAAGGTGTCTTCATCTTAGAATATGCCATTCCAGCAAGGCCAAAGCACATCCCTCCTTTGAGGGAAAAGACACACAAGAATGGAAAAGAAATTATGGGTGCGATTCAAATGCTCAAAGTGGAGAGAGAAGTGGTGAAGTTGAAGTCGTCGAGACACGACGTTAATTATGGCCCTTCTTGGGAGGCAACCCAAGCGCTTTTACATTTTATTTTTATTTTTATTTTATTTTGTTTAACTTAATTTTTGTGTTGTCTTTGTTTGTGGAAGGGTGCAATAGGTATGGAATGTGATGAAGGTGAGAGAAGCCAAATTCAAAGTGAGCAACCGGCTCTAAACGGGCGAAGCGCAAGTTCAAATGCGCGAAAAGAAGGTGTCAAACAGAATACCTGGAAGAAAAATTGGTTAGCAGTGGCACATCGGTGTTAGACCAGCGAAACGCCAATCCCAAAGGCGTGAAACACCAATGGAAATCCAGTTATGAGCAGAAGGCCCAAGGAGTTCTTTCACCTATTCCTTCCTTACTTTGTTTTACCATGCACATCAAGGACAATGCTTTATTTGTGTTAGGGGGTGAAGTTTGAGTAACCCACTTGTTAAGTGATGCACGATATGACCCTATGATAGATTGGGTGACATCATTCTTAAGGGTAAATCATCATTACTTGGGAGTTTGTATAACCTTTTTAGATAGTGGTCTTTGAATAAACTCCAAGGGTTTTCTTTATACTACGGTTCTTTCCCAAGGAGAGATTTCTTTGTCTTTTCTTTTGTTGTCGAATCGGGTCAGCACTTCCTGATGACAAATTGAGAGACAACTTTCTTAAGGGAAAATGTCAAGTCTAGAGTCTTGTGAGTCTTTTGTGCACTTGTTTGATGAAGTACCACCAAAAATTCTTGCTTGGTATTGCACATGAGATTTTGAAAAGAAAAAGAGGGGCATTTAAATGTGAAATGAGCATTCTCTTATCATGAATTATATATTCTTTGCTTGGCTTGTTGAGTCGTAACTAGCTCGTTAAAAGTCATCCTCTTAATGTGACAAAGAAAATGTGTGAACTCCTTGGATTGTGATGCCTTGTGTGATAAGGTTTTTGGCATAATTCTTGTGTATGAATGATTGTCTAGAACTTGCCCTAAGTGTGATTCAAGGCGAAATGATAGATGTGGCTGCACTTAGAACATGATCTTAGGCCCTCTTTTGTTAGTCACTTAACCCAAATGACCTCATTGAACATTAATCTTTGATAGCCAAAGTTTGAGCCTTGGACCCTTTCTTTGGAAACCACATTGCAAGCCTAATGTCCATTTTTAATCCTTCTCTTTGGCACCCATCCTCCCTAATTGCTAATGATAAAATAATTAAAAATGGGGCTTGAAGCCCATGATATGGGGAGTGATAAGGAAATGAATGTGAGATGAGGAAAATGCCTATGTTTGGGGGTTTGCAAGAATAGGAGGAAAAATGAGAAGCCTAAAAGTGAGCTAGCACTAAAATGTTGATGAGTTGAATGAATCGATGGGTTGACAGACCTCGAATCATCAAAAGAGAAAGGATAGTAAAAGGTGCTATCTCTTGCATAGATAAGGCTAAATGTGAAATTCATGGGTGTTATAAGAGTGCTTGTGTTATACAAAAGACGAAGATTCTGAAAAATGAGAAATAAGGTGGAGTGATTTCAATAAGATGATGGGGTGTTACAAGCTTTTGTAAAGGCATTAGGGAGGCTTTAGTCACTAAAGCAAAATATTTATCCTACGCTTACCCCGAGCCTTTGTCATTACTCACAAGTCCTAATTGATTTTGAGTATAGCAACACTACCTTAGTGACGATATACATGAAGGAAAAACCTATGGGTCAATTTGTATGCACTTGAATTTCTTTGTGAGAGTGAGCGCATTTGTCTTATCTTATAATCTCGTCGTGTGAAATGCTAAAATATGTGTGTGGGGTTCTCTCTTCTTTTGAGGGGTATCATTTCCTTGGATTATATTCTTAAAATTATTTTCAAAGAGAGGTATGACTGAGGCAAGAGGGTAGCAAACTTTAAGGCAAGCTTTGAATGTGAATTGTCAACGACTTGAGATGCTCTGTGAACTTGTTTTGAAGAGCTATGCCCCTTGTTTGAATGAAATGAATGCATGAAAGATTTATTTGATGATTGTGGTTACCTATTTAAGATTGTGCAACATGGTTTGACTCTTTTCTTTTTTTTCCTTGAGTTGGTGTATAATGTTTGGGGTTGTCTTGCGGATTGATAATTTTGTGTACCACTACCATAGTGCCCTAAGCTTTAACAATGTCCTCTTGTGAAAGAACTTCTTGATTGGTACTTGATGCAAAAACTCATAAATAGCATGTGGTTCATTTGCTCAAATTGTAAAATATTGGATTACTGAGGACAAGCAATGGTTAAAGTTTGGGGATTAGATGAGTTGAAAATTTACCAACTCATTAGGCTCCTAATCTTGAGTTTTTTCCTAGTTTTCAAGTCATTTATGTGGATTTTATGCCCTTTCTCTCTAATTATTTGTAGGTAACTCATGTTAGTAAAGAAAGAATGAAATCGAGCAAAACACATGAAATTTGAGAAGAAATTTGATGAGTTAGCATATAAGGGAAAGGAGCTAAAGATAAGGAAAGATTTGAGCTCAAAAAGAGGTGCAAAGACATGCTTTGAATCGGTTAAACGCGGATATGAAAGGGCAAAATGCAGGTGATATGCCGAAGAAAATGCCCAGACAAGCTAAAAAACCGACCCTTCATGGAATGGCACCGGCTAAAGCCACTAAACCGCCGGTTCCCCCCTTCAAGACCACTGTTTTCAACCGGCTACAGTTTGTCTCTCCACGAATTGCCACCGACGAAATGTCGATTCCTTGTCAAAGAGGCCATCTAATGAAGGGTAAAAAGGGTCCAAAAAGGTCTAAAAGGAATCTAGAAGCTCCAAGGACATTTGGGGTAAGTTGTAGATAGGAAAGTACAGATATATAACCTCCATTGTACACCAACCAAGGGGAAAAGGATACAACCAACAATTCATTCATCTAATTTCATCTTCTTCATAGAATTTTTAGGAGATTCTTTTCTCCATAGTTTTGTAGAGTTAGGTAGTACTTCTCTTCTTCTTTTTCTTTAACCCATTTTGGGGGAATTCGACTATTGTTGTAAGAGCTTGTGTAGCAGATTTGTGAAGTTAATGCAATCAATGTGAGGGGAATCCTCTTGGTATGTTCTCTCTATCTTTAAATATGCTTTACTAATTTTCTAGTTAGAAGTATATTCATGGTGGGTTTGTTAATTTGATTGGGTTGTGATAAATTGCTCTTGGATTCTTATTGAATTGTAGGTGGGTGTTTCTAGATTCATCTTTCTATTGTTCAATTAAGTGTAAATTTAATAGATTCTCTTCAATCAATTAATGAAGATCCATTGATTATGATATGGGTCTATCGATACTTGATTGATTGTTGCTCGAGAGAGAATGATTAAGTATTGGAATGGAATCTAGTAGTGGGTATGGATAGGAGGTTGTAAAATTAAGCTAGAAATAGCTGAAATTACTTCCTCCTTCCTAATTGGCAACTAATAGCTAGGAATAGTGAAGTTGCTAATCCAAATCAATTCGGGTTAAGCTACATCACAGCTATAGTTTGAGAAAACTCTAGCTAGGGGTAGCCAATAGGCTGTGAAGCTGAGGCTACTTACTTCTCGATATTATTTACCCTTGAGTCTAAGGCATTGAGGAAATTCCCAATTTGATTGTGATCTCACCCATAGAATGTCCCTAGCCTCTTACTTATGATTACTTCAATTGGAATTTCCCTCAATTAATTTTAGTTTAGAATTAGTTAGTTAATTTTCCTTTTTTATTTCTCCCCCAATTTTACTTTTCAAATGTCGAAAAATTATGCGCTCTAGTTTGAACTAGTTTATAACTTTTGATTTATCAACTCAATTCTCTGTGGGATTCGACCCCCAACATCCGTCAGAAATATTTTTTTTAGCAGGGACCGTTTATCCTCTTTCATAAAATTGGAGTGTATTTTAGATGTTATCATACCTTCACTTTAAACCACGTGACCCAAGAAAGTTACTGAATCCAACCAGAACTCACACTTGCTAAATTTTGCACATAACAGGCATTCCTTGAGGGTCTGAAGCACTACTCTCAAATGAGCGACATGCTCCTCTCTCCTGGAGTATATCAAGATGTGATCGATGAACACGATCACAAACATGTACAGATCAGGCTTGAACACCTTATTCATCAGGTCCATAAAAGCTGCAGGGGCATTGATTAGTCCAAAAGATATAACAACAAATTCATAATGACCATATCGAGTCCTGAAAGCTGTTTTTGAGATGTCACTCTCCCGAACCCTGAACTAGTGATACCCGAATCTGAGATCTATCTTGGCGAAGCACTTTGCTCCCTGAAGCTGATCAAATAAGTAATTAGTCCTGGGTAAAGGGTATCTATTCTTAATGGTAACTTTGTTCAACTATCTATAATCAATGCACATGCGGAGAGAACCATCTCTCTTACGAACAAAGAGAACTGGTGAACCCCATGGAGACTTACTCGGCCTAATGAAGGCCTTTTCTAACAAGTCTTTCAACTGCTCTTTTAATGCTCTTTCAATTCTCGAGTCATCCTGTAGGGTGGAATAGATATAGGCTGGGTGTCAGGAAGAAGATCTATACCAAAATCAATCTCACGCTCCAGAGGGATTCCCGACAAATCATCATGAAAGTCCTCTGGAAACTCACATACTACTAGTGCGGACTGGATAGTCGGGGTCTCAGACTCAACGTACTTAACCCTACCTAGATGGTACATACACCCATTGGAAATCATCTTCCTAGCCTTTACGTAAAAAATGAATTGACCTGCAGGCACAAATGAACTACCTCTCCATTCTAAGACTGGCTCTCCCGAAAATTTGAACTATACTGCCCTGGTTCTACAATTAACTGAAGCATAGCATGCAAATAACTAATCCATGTCGAGAATAACATCGAAATTGGTCAAGGCTGACTCTATCAAGTCTGAAGAGGTGACCTTCTGAAGGACTGAGACTGGGAAGCCTCTATATATTCGTCTAGCTATAACTGAGTCACCAACTGGAATAGAAACTGATAAAGGTGTTGAAAAGACTTCGGGACTGACTCCAAAGCTACTAGCTACATAAGGGTCACAAATAACAAGGTAGCTTCCAGATCTAATAAAGCATAAACATCAATAAGGACTTCTCGCCACATACCAGTTACCACATTCGGTGAGAGCTCCTGCTCCTGACACGAGGCTAAAGTATAGAATCTGTTCTGGCGCAGAACGCTGGTTGTTCTAGTAGATGCTCCATGATGTGCTGAGCATGTGGAAGGGGCTGCTAAACTAGAGGCTTGACCACGACCCCCACCCTGGTCTTGTCTCTCTGTTGGAAAGTCCCTGATCTTGTGTCAGGATTTCCACACCCGAAACAAGCTCCTAAACCTGCCAAGCACCGGGCTAAGTGCCCCTGACATCATCTGCGACAAGCTAGAATGCTAGAATCTGCGGGCCTACTACTCTGACCTCTCGAGCCTGATGCTCGCCCTCTCTTATCATGTCTGGGTCAGGATGGTACACTCAATGCTAAAGAAGCCAGGGCGAATGATCTCTGGTGGGACTGCTGATGATGCCCACCTCCTGACCTCGATTGAGAAAACCTGTGGTCATCGGTCCTGGCGCTCTTGGCCTCTCTCTCCCTTGAATGTGCTGCCTCCATCTGCTGGGTGTACAACACAATCTAAGGGTAGTACATATCCTGATGGAATATAGCAATCTCACACTCCTTGTCCAACTGCCATGCTATAGCATGCACAAATCTGCTCACCCGAGTCCTCTGGTCAGCAACTAATTCCGGGGCATATTTCGATAGGTGAGTGAACTCAAGGGAATACTCTTGCACTGTCATTCTTCCGTGCTTCAAGTTTACAAACTCAGCTCCCTCATCTCCCAAGGAAAGAACCGATCTAGGAATGCAACATGAAACTCCTCCCACGTGATTGGACCTGCTCCTATCACCCTGCTATCCTTTCATTGGCGAAACCAGATATGCGCAACCCCGTTCAACTAGTACGAGGCCACTATGCGCACTCAACACTACTCACCCCCATGACTTGGGTCATCTTAACAATCTCATCAATGAAATCATGTGGGTCCTCATCTACCTTGGACCCCAAGAACTCCAGCGGGTTCATCCTTAGGAAATCCTTGACTCGAGCTGCCGCTGAATTGCCATTTTGCGGAACATGCGCAACTTTCTGCTAATTGACCTGCGAGGTCATGGCCTGCCGAGCATCTTAATAGCGGCTCGAAACTCAGCATGAGCAATTGGCTCCGGTGCCTGGGGCTCCTGAACTGGTGGGGCTGGCTGATGCCCATCACCATTGCAATCCTTATGGTCTTCTCCATTTCCATTTCTCCAACCATTCATTCTTCGAGAAGCCATGATTCTACAATTGCGAATAGCACAAGTCAAAAGGATACAAAGACTTTTTATCGCACAACATTGATCATGAAAGAAGGGGACATTTCCTAAACGTCTAATAGCCTCTTCATCATAAGTGTGGCACACTTCACACCCATGATAAAGTCTCTACTTAACATGGCTTTCAGACACCCTAGGACACTTCAAACCTATGGCTCTGATACGAGGTTTGTCACAACCCGAACAGAGGCCCGGATAGTAGACACAGGACAAGGGACCTCGAGAGACCCCAAGTCGATCCATGGTATAAGCATACATAAACTTAATCAATAAACTAAAGAATCAACAATATAAACTCTGTGGAAGTCTAACTCAACATAACATCAAAATAAGCATCCGAAGCTGAATACATACGTATGTTTGAAAAGCCTCTAATCTTGTTGAGTTGATGGGATAAGACCCCAACTAACTCAACAATACTGAAGCTGAAAATACATAAGGGAAACTGAAAGTCTAGCCCTCGAAGGATGAGGACTCACCAACATAGCAGGTCATAACTCTAACAACTGACTATGAGCGGGGATGAGCCTGGAAGCTGGATTATGTATCAAGAAATGATACAACATAGAGTATGTAGGTTAGTACGTGGAACGTACTGAGTATTCAAGGTAAGTAGAACCGCTTAAGTAAATCACTTACAACATTTTATAACATATCATTAGCTTTCAAATCTGAGAGGAGGCCTTGCATGCATTCTTTCTAAAGTCATAATATTTTCATAACATGATAATACATAGCTTCATAGCATCATAACTGACCCGAATGAATCAAAGACGAAATATGACATTTATAAGAAAAGCTGAAAAATGAGTCAAATCTTTCTTTTAGATCATGCATGTGTATATAGAAATTATGAGTAGTAACTATGAATAACTGAATCATGAGAAACACTGGGAGACTCGTCACATAACTGACATACCACAATAGAGCTTACGTGTTCCAAATTATCACACTCAAGTGGGTAGAGCCGTCCAAAGCCTTGCCAGGGCGAAAGACAATACCATGATAACGATATCAAGATCGGGGCTCAATCGGGGTAGGGGATATCTCAAAAGGGAGGTCCCAATATAATATATATAAGTATCATCCTATGTTGCCTCGTGGTTCTGGGGCATAGGGTGATCGACCCTTAGCCCACTCGGTGCTAAACTCTTCTCCCAAAAACATGCATATGCTCTACATCATTTAATAGTGAAGCACAACATTTTCCATGACAAAGCTCAATAATGAAATCATGCATAAATTCAACATCGTATGAAAACGAAGCTAAACATTGTCTATGACAAAGTTTAGTAGTGAAATCATGCATAGACTCGACTTCGTATGAAAACAAAGCTCAATAATAATATACATCTCAATTGTGAAATCATGAATATGAGAAACTTTATTTCGAAACATACCACAAGCTCAAAGATAAGTGGGAGCCTTTACTCCAAAACCATGTGGTAAGCTTACTTTAGAGATACTACATCATCATACTCGATATAAGAGCTTTGCCCAAAACTTTATCATGATTGGATCTACTCAATTCATTTTGAAAACAATATCATAATCATGGGTAGATTTAGAAACATGTTTTTCATCATCAAATCTCATCATTATCATACATTCATCATCATTCTCTTCTTTCATGAACTTCTCATCCATGGGCCTTTAATTTCATAAAACTAGAAAACACAATTTTGATTGAAAACAATGTAAAATCTGCCCATTCTTCACAATTCATCAATATTAACATAATATAATCGTACCCATGTATAGAAATTGAAGAATTATGCAATTGGGTGAAAACCCCATAACCTGATCATAAGAATTTATCATACATAGATAGAGGTTGGGCATGGGTGTGGAAGGAAACACCCACTCATAACCCTACATACCTGGAAGGGATTGATTCCACCAAATCTTTAATTATCAAAGAGGAAATTGGATGAAACCCTTGAATACTAGCCTTGAATCACCTCTTCAACCTCTCAAGTATTCATGCATGGAAGAAAATAACTTAGAATAAGTTTTCCCCTGCTAAAACTAACAGAAAAGAACCTTAAACGATGCAGTGTAGGGGCTTAGAATGTAAGAATGATGGAAATACCCTTACTGATCATGCAGAAAAACTGCTCACTGGACCAAACAACGGACGACCCAATAGGTCGTTGGAGGATACCACGACCCGTGGTATCTGTCCATGCTATGCACTGTCCAGGATTAGGCCTTGGCTCAAACAACGACTGAAACAATGATTCATTCTTACCTTCAACGGGTCATTCATTATACCGTGGTTTCCTTTTGCCAACTTTGTACTTCCTCAAACTACGAGCCTTACCATGACTCCTTACTAGAACCCATGAGTAATGGTCTCGTTCCGTCACATACACTGGCCATCTCACCATCCTAACAATGACTACTCACCACGATCCGTGGTACCTCATGATGGTTCGTTGGGTGGCGCATTACTTCCCTGAATCTAATGTCCACATCTTACAATGGCTACCAACAATGGCTCATTGTTTCCCACAAAGAGTCGTTATGCTGGTCGTTGTCTACACTAGCCTAAAACCGGAAACCTTCCACGGCTCACTCCAATGGGCCGTTGGTTGAACCAACGATCCGTAGGACCACTTGTTCTACAACAATTTCCCAAGTTTCAGCAGTTTTAAATTTTTAACTCCTGGGTCTAATCTTAGGCACTTCCGGGGTATTAGAGTTCTTGCATTGTTTTTATATTAAAAACATTTATTTTATTTCCAAACATATTTAGTTAAATGCTTATATATCAAATTAGCTTCCTCTTAGTTATTTCAGTATAAGCTTAGTGTCATGCTAATACCTTGGGTTAGCTTGGGGCCACTTGTGGCTCTACGTACCATGTCGCATCTAAGGTTGTCATGACCAGAACATAGACTCGGATCAAGACACAGGATAAAGAACCCCAAGAGACTCCAAGTCAACCCATGACATGAACATTATATCTAACATAACATAAGCAAGCGTAAGTTCAACATACATAATAGCAGAATTCTGCATATATATATATATATAAAGCTAAATCTGAATCAACAACAACACACAGATTTCTACATAATGTCTGAAAAGCCTCTAATATAACTGAGGAGATGATGGGACAGCACCCCCAAACTAGCTCGACAAAGTATAAAACTAAAAGAAACATAATAAACTATAGATGATTGGATGTCCTCGAAAGATGAGGACTCACCAATACTGGCTAGACATGTCTGAAAGGGAAGCAGGGGCTAATGATACTGTTGAGACTGATCCTTCGAACTTATATCATGAAATGATACAACATAGAGTATGCGGTTAGTACTTGGGATGTACTGAGTATGCAAGGTAAGTAAAAATGGACAGTTAAAATACATAAGAGTTCATAAGAGTAGGACAATGTGATTTTAAGGTAAATATCATAATGTAAACATAAGGGTTAAGGGTTTCGAAACATTCATAAATCAGTCATAATCATAATTATAGGAGAAAAGCTTCATTAAATATTACTTGAGCCAATGTAACATAAACATAACCATGTATAAATCATGAGGAAAAAAGGGAGGACTCGTCATAACTGACACCATCATGGTAGAGCCTTACATGATGCCCCAACTATCTCACTAAAGTTGCCATAGCTATCCCAGGCTTGCCAGGCAAGGGATGTGCAATATGTGATACTATGAAAAGGGGATCCATTAATATTTGAATATATATAAACCTACGGTGGCACGTAATTCTTAAATACCAGCGTAGTCCTTTGAATGTCGGGCTACTCGTTGCTAGAAACTGCTCCCAAAAATATGCACATTAGGGCTCGTATAGTAACCGTAAAATCATTCATGAAGTTCATGGCCAAATTAAAAAAATAAAATGATAGATCCCACTTGAAATACATGATTAGCCATGAATAAGGTCCCGTGAATTGGCCAAGAGTCATAAATCCATAAATGATGAAATCCATGCATACTTGAAAAACCTATATATACTTGGTATTCCCAAATTTGTGATGACTACTCGAGAGAAATCATATCACAAATCATAAATCATAATTCGGGGCTTAAGAAGATCAAGATCATAATGGAATCATAAATTGACTTTTCATGAACATACATAATTGGGCATAGTTTAATTTAAAATTTGAGACTATAAATTAATAATCAAAATATTTATAAAATATGCCCATAGATCATAAAATATTATTTAATACATGAAAGGAATTGGAGGTCCATACGTGGATGGATGTAAATATGGTCTAGGCCTGAGTATGGTCCCATTGGACATCATATAGCTCCTCAGAGCGATCAATAGCCCATAGGAGATGACATTATCACATAGCTCCTCTGAGCGATCAATAACCCTGTAGGAGATTACATAGTTAGCAACCCTAAAGTTGGTCAACGGAAGGCTATCCTAGGTGGGGTCAATCACAACCAATATACTTCACTTTAGTCTCAGCCTAGCGAATCAAAAGGCGTATCTGGCTCTTAAGGCACAATGCGACTACTACTCACCCATAGAATAGTTTGTATAGCTGCCAACGAGAACACCCCATGTGCCTGCATCTTATCAGAGGATCCTAGCAGTGATCATAATCTCTAATTGTCTAAACCGGATGAGGAAAAATCTAGAGTGGCCTAAACGATACTCTGAATGTCATGCTAGGATAACGATATCTCATAAACGAACTGTAAGGTTGTATACGACCAACTACTTAGTTCCTTTGCTTAGGATAACTGTAGGGATGCTATTTATGGAACATGCTCCTGAGCAGTCAACCCCTAATCTTCCACAGACAACTTACTATAATTCTTATCCTGAAGGTAATATTGTACTAACATGGTTCTAGTCCCTTAGACCTTAACTTGGTCTGTTCAGATTTCATATGTCTTTGCTGGATGATTCTTAACCTTGCAGGTAAGTCTATCTGCACCTAGCCATTCATGATAACCTATACCTGAGTATCTTATAAGAGAGGCTGGGGTGTAGGCCTCACATTCAACTACTGATAAGGTTCCCACCTTAGGGTACCCGCGAGTCTATCTGACTCGTACATTTGGGGTAACTTCCTAACGACCTGTATGACAAGCACTAAGTTGACTGAAACTAATAATCACAGGTAGTAACTAACTAGATGACAGGCTGTCACTCAGTTCACTAGGCAACCCTGGTTCCGCTAAATCTAAGGTATGACCATCCTATCTTAATTTCTGGCCCTGGAGGCGTTAAGGTATGCCAATGGCCTCTAGACAAGCTTAACTATCAACACAGGCGTCAAATTGAAAATTATATTGCCCACCTACGCCCAATGTTGTCCAACTTACCAAATCAGGCCTAATAGCTAACCATAAACTTCTAAGGCCTTGGAATGACAAAAAAACATCAAAATTCTACTAATACAGTGGACAGAAAATAGAGGAGTTTCTATGATGCTCCTAGTGTGAGTCACACTTAATATACTCTTTCCCAATAAGGGATGCTGCAATATACTCTCAATACGTTTTCTAATAGCAAACCACAACAGATATAATCATAATCTATCGGTAGCATCTAGTTACACCATATAAAATTGTTATCTCTGTTAAGGAACATAGATCGTATCATTATACGACAAGAATAACTTGTTGAAGGGATAAGCCTTACATACCTCGAATGCCAACTTTTGTTTACCCAAATAGTTTCCAACCTGGAGCCAGAAATTCCACTCACTTGTAGCCGTTATGCTGAGAGAATAAAGCTATTTCAATAGTAGGAGTCGACAACCAATGATATCTTTCAATATGAATATTAACTATAATTAAACTTTGTTTAACTCGGCCAAAAACTCACAATTTCTCTAGAGTTTAGAAGGAAGAAATACTTACCTATTTCCTGTGGCCGTTCAAGACTCAATTTTGAAGTAATTTTGACAATCTTTACTTGGCGGGGTTTCAGTACACCGAGCAAAATTTCAAGAAATAACACCGCAGAGATGCTTCCCGTAGGCCTAGAACTTGTTATCCAAGGTGAATTCTCATTTGGGCAGAGTTTGATGGCGTAATTTGACGAAAATCAAGTGAAACCCACGTTTTCTCTCTATTCTGGCCGAGGATAGTATTGATGAATGATTTAAATCATCAAAGGAGCTTTATATAGTGATAAGGAAGTGGAAGGGGGGGCAAAACGCACAACCCATCGCGCTGTGGAAGGGGCGTGACATGCCATCCCTTGCATCGAGGGCTTGGTGCGACGCGACGCCTGGGGCTCCCTGCCTTGGGCTTCCATCTCCTTCTCGCTTAGTTTTGTACTCGTCCGTTCATTCCCCAAGCCCTTTTTCCGTATGCATCGCACTCTAAAACTCTCAGAATACGTATGAACACATCGACTAAATGATTGGGACTTACGGGGTTTAACAACCCCATAGTTAAATCCTAGAGAATTTTAGAAGAATTGGAATAAACCCCATAATATCATCAAATTTTAATCTAGAATTGAAATCCATAGAATTGAGAAGAACTTAGGGCATGGGAATGAAAGGAACTCCCATTCATAGCATCATATACCTGGGTAAATCGATTTCACACTCCCACTAGAAAGCCCAAAGAAAATTGGAGAGAATTTGATGAAATTCCTCAAACTTGATCTTCAAGGAAGGCTCTAGGTTGCATGCATGGAGTGTATATACTTAGAATAAACTTACCCCTCTTAAAACACACAATTTAAAGCTTAAAACGACGTATTTTAGGACCTTAGGGCTTAGGAATGATTAAAATACCCTTAATTAAAAACATAGAAAATCTACACTGCCAATGACCACGACTGATCCAACAGGTCATTACAAGATTCCACGAGTCGTTACAAGCTTCCACGACTCCTTGCTTCCCTTGTTGCTTCAGACCAGGTTCCAGTCCCAAACCTGTTCCCACGACTGATTCCACGAGTTGTACTCAACTCCAACGACTCGTGGAAACCATCCGTTGTCACCACTGTCCCTTTTCTGAAAACCTTCCAAAGGGACCATATAATGACTCGTCCCTTCTAACAACGAGTCATCCTATAAGTCGTGCCAACCCCTTTTTACCCAGACCATCCTCATAATGACTCATTGCAATGATCTGTTATTTCACCCAATGGGTCATCTTGAGACCCGTTACTTCCCAGCCTACTCTGCAGGTTCTCACCACGGGCACCTCCAAGGGGTCATTAGTCCCACCAACGACCCGTATCACGACTCATTCTGAGAAGAAATCTCAGATTGCTGCTACTTTTCATTTCAAATCCCAAGTCTAGTCTTAGGCACTTTCGGAGTATTACAAAGGTACAGACTCGGGTCGTGACAAACTCGGTATCAGAGCAATAGGTTTAAAGTGTCCTAGGGTGTTTGAAAGCCGTGTTAAGTAGAGTATTTTTCATGATTGTAAAACACATCACATTTATGAGGAAAAGGCTGCTTAATGTTCTTAGGAAAACTTCTTTTCTATCATTTTCAATATCGTGCGATAGAGTCCAACTCTGTTTTCCCTTCTAACTCGTGTTATACGAGTTTGCAGAAAAGCCTCCCAGAAGAGCTAACAGATGAAGAAATGGGAATCTACCAGCATCACCAGTAGTTGTAGAGCCTGTGAATGATCAGGTTCTAAATGTGGAATTCAGGGTTGTCTTACAAATGTTGGCATAGACCATTACCGCTCAAGTTAACCAGAAGGTAGTCGTATTTGTGGATCCTAATGGAAATATGGTAGCTGCTAAGGTTCAAGACTTCACCAGAATGAAATCACCTGAATTCCACAGTTCGAAGGTGGATGAGGATCGACAGGATTTCATCGATGAGGTTTAGAAAATCACTTAGATCATGAGAATCATTAGGATTGAAAGTGCAAACTTGGCTTCTTACCAATTGAAGGAGGTAGCACACCTATGGTTTAAGTAGTGTAAGGAAAGCTATCACAACCTGGGCTTGGACTGAAGATCGTAACACGGGACCTACAACCACAAATGGCTCCAAGCTAACCCATGGCATAAGCATAACTTACTTTAGAGCATAAAAAAGGTTAAACCTTTTTAAAACATAACATAAGGCATGCGTGGAAGTCTATGGTATCATAAATAACATGGAAAGGGAGAATAAGTTAAAACCGCTAAAATATGTACATCAAGTCTAAAAGCCTCGACTCATACGATCAGCCGATGGGACAACACCCCCAACTAGCTCTACTAAATTCTAAATACTGAATGACATAAATGGAAGAATATGTATCGAAACTAACATCATCAGATAATGAGGACTCACCAAAACTACTGAAGCTTAAGCAGGATAGAATCTAGCGGCGCGACTGAGATTGATCACTTGAGCCTATATCATGAGACGATATAGCATAAAATTATTGCAAATTAGTACTTTAAATGTACAGATTATTTAGGATACATAAAACATGAGAGTAGGGACAACATGCTAAAATCTTAATTGTGAGATAGTCATAAAGATGAGTTAATCATCATAAACTGAAGCATAATGACCCATGGTTTTGAAAGAAAAATAATATGATTCATCAAATTTGAAATTATAAGTAAAAGCTTATAGATATATCAATGGGCCAATTAAACTATAAAACATTGTCACATAAATCCTAAACATTAATATCATAAGAGATGAGGAACAAGAGGAGATTCTCATAATCGACACCATCATTAATGAGCACATGATGCCCAACTATCTTGCTCAAGTTGGCAGAGTCATCTTAAGCCTTGCTAGTGTAAAGAATGATAAAGCCGTGATGTCACTTGTGAGCACATTTGGGTAGGGGAAAACTCTCCGACGAGGCCTCATTAAGAAATATATTTACGATGGCACATAGTTCTGAGACTTGGTGTGCTGAACCCCATCCTACTTGGTGCTAAATACTACTCCTAAAATATGCATATTGCTAATAGTCATAATCATTAAACATACTTTGTTTTACTTGGGAAATTTAAAAAACATGAAAATCATAAATATACTTAGCTACGTAAACTAGCCATGAAGTAATGTTGTTGATTCGGTCATGATATATAAGCTTGAGATTCATGAAATTCATGCGTAATTAAGTAAATCATTATAACTGCAGAACCATAGGTTCTTAAAAGATTCTTGTAGAAAACATTTAATCATATTCATAAAATATTGATTTAATCATAGGAGAATTGAGTTCATAGAAGATCATAAGAGATTTTGTCAAAATTGGGTCTAACCCTAGAATTTCCATAAAACATGATTGGAAACCTAAAATCTGTTTGAAATTGGGCATGAGGGTGGAAGTGATCCCCTATTCATGACCCTTATCACATGGGCTTGATGGAATTCTTTCTTGTAATTGAGACCCAAGAAAGTTGCAGAAGACGAAGATGAAGAGTCGTAGCTTCCCTGGAGATCTTGATTTCTAAACTACAGTGTTTTTAAGAGAATGAGGGATTAGGATAATTATAACGCCTTAATCACACCTTTAGGAAGCTTTGAATTATGTCAATTAGAATCTAAACGCATCGGGTTTTACCAAAATACCGCTAGATAGCTAGATTAAAAATCCTGTTGACAAAACACACGGCCATACAACATACTGTTGGTTCCCTTGTTGGTTCTTGCTTCTACTTTTAATCATCATCTAAACCTTCTCAAATGACTAAAACCAACGGACGCTACAATCTAACAACAGGATATACATTTCACTCGTCGATTTTGGGTAAATTTTGACAAATTTTTGAAGTTCATAACCATGGGACAATCAACGAGTCATTGGTTCAAAGGATGACTCATCCTGTTTTTTGTTGAATGGCTTGTTTTCATTTTTCTCCTTGTTTCTACTACAAGTTAAGTCTCGGATTTAATTTTAGGGGCTTTTCAGGGTTTTACATTATCCCTCCCTTGGGAAAATTCATCCTCGTATGAAGGATAACTAATCTGGAAGAATAGGGAATGAGGTGTGATCCCAGAATTGAGAGGCTATAAATTGAAAAATAACAGAGTGACTGAATTCGTACTTAGATGCATGAGTAAACTAATTTCATGAAACATATATGTATGCAAAGACATGAAAAGAATTGTGAGACCTGTACTTGACATGAAACTGAATAGAGTACTAAGGAGGAAACTAGTACCTCATGCTGGAACTGAGCTGGAAGGGAAAAGGTGTGGGTATCTAGCCATCATGTCTTCTTCAACTTCCCACGTAGCTCCATCAACTAGTTGATTTCTCCATAAAAGCTTCACTAAAGCTACCTCTTTATTCCTCAACTTGCGAACTTGATGATCAAGGATCTCAATCGAAACCTCCTCATAGGTAAGGCTATCCTTCACACCAATGCTCTCAACTGGAACAATTAGAGCTGGATCACCAGTGCACTTTTTCAGCAAAGACACATGGAAAACTGGATGCACCTAAGCTAACTCCGCTGGTAACTCCAACTCATAAGCCACTTTGTCAACTCGCCTCAAAATACTATAAGGACCAATATATCAAGGACTAAGCTTCCCCCTCTTGCCAAACCTCATAGCTCCCTTCATCGGTGACACCTTCAAAAGAACCCATTCATTGACCTCAAGCTCAAGCTCTCTTGTTCTAACATCCGTATATGATTTTTGATGACTTTAAGTTGTCTTCAGCCTCTCTCGGATAAGCTGAACTTTCTCCATAGCCTTATGAATTGAATCGGGTCTTAATAATGTAACTTCACCTACCTCAAACCATTTAATAGGTGACAAAAAGCCTCAAGAGGAGCCATCTAAATGCTAAAGTGGTAACAGTTATTGTAGTCAAACTCAATGAGAGGCAAGTGATCATCTCAACTACCCTTGAAATCAACCACGTAATCTCTCAACATGTCCTCAATAATCTGAATGGTCCGCTCATCTTGACCATCTATCTGCGGGTGAAAAGATATGCTAAGCTTCACCTGAGTACCAAGGACCTTCTAAAAAAATCTCTAAATTTGAGAGGTGAACTGAGTACCCCTATCTAAAATGAAAGACAATGGAACTCCATGAAACTGAACCAACTCTCGATTTAGAGTCCAGCATAATCATCGACTGAGTCTGTAGTCTTAACCAGTAGGATAGTAGCCATCTAAGTCTAAAAACTCCTAATGTTAGTAGGGCTGATAGGTCTAGGCTAGTTCTTCACCGCCTCAATCTTGTGAGAATCTACTTGCACATCCTCACTAGACACCACATGGAAAAAAAATGCTGTCGATTGTAGCCAAAACTCACACTTGCTAAACATCGCAAATAACTTATAGTCCTTAAGAGTATGCAACACAATCCTCAAATAAGTGGCAAGCTCCTCCTCACTCTGAGAACACACAAGGATGTTTTCTATGAAAACCATGAAGAATATATCAAAATACTACTTGAACACCCTATTCATGAAATCCATAAATGCTACAGGAGCATTACAAACTCTTAATGACCATACCGAGTCCTGAAGGCTATCTTCAGAATGTCACTATCTCTGACCCTGAGCTGGTGATAGCCGGATCAAAGGTCTATCTTTGATAAGCACTTGGCACCCTGAAGCTAGTCATATAAGTCATAGATCCTGGGGAGGAGATACTTATTCTGGATTGAGACTTTTTTCAACTAACAATAATTGATACACATACCAGAGAACTATCTTTCGTATGAACAATGAGGACTGGAGCACCCTAAGGGGACTTACTAGGCTTGATGAAACCCTTATCCAAGAGATGTTTCAATTGCTCCTTAAACTTCTTTAGCTCTTTTAGAGCAATTTAATAGGGAGGAACAGATATTGACTATGTATCAGGGAGAAGGTCAATACCAAATTCAATCTCTCGCTCATGAGGGACTCCTCGTAGATCATCTATAAATACATATGGATGCTAACGTACTATCAAGAATGACTGAAGAGTTGAGGTTTCAGACCTAGAATTCTTAATCCGAACTAGAGGATATACAAACCTCTTGGAGATCATCTTCCTAGCTTTAGGTAGGAGACAATGCAACTCACAGGCACAGTTGAACTACCCTTCCATTCTAGGACTGGCTCACCCAGAAATTGAAACTCTATTGACCGGGTTCTACAATTTACTGAAGCACTGCAAGAATACAACCAATCCATAATGAAAATAACATTAAAAGAATCAGTCATATCTAATTCCACTAAGTTGGCTGAGGTGACTTTTTCAAGAACTATGATAGGTTAATTTTTGTATACTCATTGAGCTATAACTGATTCATAAACATGAGTAGAGACTAAGAAGGGTTCTTATAGAATTGTGGGACTGCCACTAAAGATCATAGAAACATAAGGAGTCACGAAGGATAATATGTCCCCTAGATCTAGCAATGCATAAATATCAAGATGGAATACTCGTAACATACCATGGACCATATCTGGTGAGCTCTCCTTCTCCTAGAATATGGAAAAGACATAGAAGCGATTCTAGCACTGATCACTACCGACACTAGATGATACACTCTACTTGGATGGGTAAGCTGCTGGAGCTATTAATATAGTTGCTAGGGCACGACCTCTGTCGTTACCCTGTCTGGATGAAAGGAAATCCCTATGTATATGTTAGGGCTTCCCACACTCGTAGCAAGTATTTGAGCCAATCAAGCACTCTCTTAGTGGTTCTTACCACACTTCCTGCAAGCTGGAAAAGTGTGCTTCACTAACATAATCCTCTACCTCTAAAGACTAATGTTATACCTCTATGATCACTTCTGGGTTTAGATGGTGCACTAACTGATGATGGAGTTGTGGATGATGACCTCTAGTAGGACTGTAGGCGATGTCCACTACCAGACCTCTGCTGAGCATACCCAAAGCTCCCTATACTATCCCTCTTAGCCTCTCTCTCCCTCTCCTTCATATGCTCCTCCTCTATTTGGTGAGTATAAATCATCAATATAGAGATATCCATGTCACTGATAAGCATAACCGTCCTGCACTCCTTGACTAGCGAATCTTCAACCCCTGATACAAAATTTCTCATACGAGCCCTCGTCTCGACAACCATCTCTGGAGCATACTTGTATTGCTAGGTGAACCTCAAGGAATACTCCTGAACAGTCATGTTGTTATGCTTCAAATTAATGAACTCTGCTGCCTTTTCTTCCAGCAACTCCCAAGGAAAGAACCTGTCCAACGATGTCGCAATAAACTCATTCCATCCAATAGGAGAAACACCTACTCCACGACCCTCCTTCCACTACTTGAACCATATGTGACCTACCCCTTTCAGCTGATAGCAGGCTAAATCTACACTCTTCTCTTTCAATACTCCCATAATTTGGGTAATCTTTTGGATCTCCTCAATGAACTCCGATGGATCCTTGTCCAGCTTATAAACATGAAACTCTGGTGGATTTATCATAGTGAAGTCTTGCACTCTAACTGCCATAGCATTCCCATTAATTTTCACATGGGAAACTGCCTTCTGGTTGACTTGGGCTATCATAGCTTGTGCCAACATCTTAAAAGTAGCCCGGAATTTAGCATGAGTCACCATCTCATTCAAAGGGTCCACTAGATCTAGTGGGGCTGGTTGTTGCCTATATCCATTTCCATTCCCATGGCCATTGCTGTTTCTATTCCTTATTGTGTTTACTAAGTGGGGAGGAATATTCTGCATACACGCCTAACACGAGTTAGAGGAATAGAGAGAATTGAACTTCATCACACGACATGGATACTGAAAGAAGGAAAGTTTCCTAAAACATCTTGTAGCCACTTCACATAACTGTGGCACACTTCACACCCATGAAAAAGACTCTACTCAATGCGTCTTTTAGAAATCCTAGGACATACATAAACCTGTGGCTCTAATACCAAGTTTTTCATGATGCGAGCTTGGAACCTGAATAGTAACATGAGACCTAGAACCACAAATGGCTCCAAGCTAACCTATGACATAGGCATAAATTACTTTAGAACATAAAAAAGGTGGAACCTTCATAAAACATACCATAAGCCATGAGCGGAAGTATATGATATCATAAATCACAAGGAAAGAGATAACAAGTCAAAATTATTGAAACATCTACATGAAGTCTGAAAGCCTGTACTAATACAATGAGCTGATGAGACAAAACCCCCAACTAGATCTACTAAAGTCTAAAACCTGAAAGACATAAAAAGGAAGAGCATAGATCAAAACTGACATCCTCGGGTGATGAGGACTCACCCAAAACTACTGAAGCTAGAGCAAGATAGATTCTAGCGGCATGACTGAGACTGATCACCTGAGCCTATATACTTAGACAATATAGCATAAAAGTATGTAGTCAGTACTTTGAGTATACTGAGTATGTAGGATAAGTAAAACATGAGAGTAGGGACAACATGCTAAAACCGTAATCGTGAGATAGTCATAAACATGAGTTAATAATGATAAACTAAAGCATAATAACCCAAGTTTTTGAAAGAAAAATCATGCGGTTCATGATATTTAAAATCATTAATAAAAGCTCATAAACTAATCAATGAGTCAATTACACTATAATACATGGTAACATAAATCCTGAAAATCAATGTCTTAAAACATGAGGAACAATGGGAGATTCTTAAAACCAACACTATCATGAATGAGCACATGATGCCCAACCATCTCATAGCAAAGTCGTCCTAAACCTTGCCAAGGCAAAGAATGATAAAGGAGTGAAATCACTCGTGAGCCTATTCGGGCAGCGAAACACTATCTAGCGAGGCCCTTATCATGAATATACCTATGGTGGCACATAGTTCGAAGACCTAGTATGCGCTGATCTCGTCTTACTCGATGCTAAATAATACTCCCAAAATATGGATATTGCTCATAGTCATAATCATGAAACATACTTGGCTTTACTGGGGCTAGTTATAAGACATGATAATATTAAACAAACTTGACATACGTGAACTAGCCATGAAAACATTGTCGCTGATTCGGCCATGATACATAAGCTTGAGATTCATGAAATTCATACGTAATTGAGTATGTAATCATAACTTGAGAAATATAGGTTCATAAGATATTCTTGTAGAAACATGTAATCTAATCATTAAACATGGATTTAATTATAAAAGGATTGAATTCGTAGAAGATCATAAGAGATTTAATCAAAATTGGTCTAACCCTAGAATTTCCATAAAATATGATTGGAGACTTGAATTCATGAAATTAAGTTGAGATTGGGCATGAAGGTGGAAGAACTTCTCTATTCATGACCCCTCATACCTTGGCTTGATGAAATTCTTTCTATAATTGAGACCCAAAATACTTGGAGAAGATGAAGATGATGAATTATAGAACTTGGTCAGTAGAGTTTTGATTCCCGAGTGAGCCATTCCTAAAATGGAAGGGTAGGACTCTAAGTGTTATGTATACTATTAAGTTTGGGTTAAGGACTCTAAGATTGAAAACTTGACTCTCTAGTTAGTTCTTGTTGTATGTGAGTATCTAGAGGTGTTTCCAGATGAACTACTAGGAGATTCTCCCGAGTGGGAGATTGACTTTGGTATTGACCTTCTCCCAGATATGCAACCCATATCCATTCTTCCTTAAAAAATGGCTCCAACTGAGCTAAAAACATTGAAGGAGCAGTTGAAAGATCTCTTGGATAAGGGTTTCATAAGGCCTAGTAAATCCCCGCGGGATGCTCCAATCCTCTTTGTGCAGAAGAAAGATGATTCTATCAAGATGTGTATTGACTATTGTCAGTTGAATAAAGTAATAATAAAAAATAAGTATCCCTTCCTCTCCATTGAACTAACGACTTGTTTGACTAGCTTCAAGGTGTCAAGTGATTTTCGATGATACACCTTAGATTCGGCTATCACCAGCTCAGGGTTAGGGAGACAGACACTCCAAAGAACGCCCTCAGGACTTGGTATGGTCACTATGAATTTTTGGTTGTCTTTTGAACCAATGAATGGCCCTGTAGGTTTTATGGATTTGATGAACAATGTTTTCAAGCAGTACTTTGATATATTCGTCATTATCTTCATAGACTACATCCTTGTGTGTTCTCAGAGCTAGGAGGAGCATGTCGTTTATTTGAGAATTGTGTTGCAGGCAATTAAGGACCATCAACTATTTTCTAAGTTTGTGTGAGTTTTGGCTAAAGTCAGTTGCATTTCATGTCCATGTGTTATCTAGTGAGGGTGTGCAGGTAGACTCTTAGAAGATTGAGGCAGTAAAGATCTGGCCTAGACACGCCAACCTTACTAATATTAGGAGCTTCTTGGGTTTAGCTACCTACTACTGGAGGTTCATAGAGGGATTTTCATCCATTGATTCATATTTGGTTAAGTTGACCCAGAATAAGGTCAAATTTCAGTGGTCCGATGCTTATGGGAAGAGTTTGTAGTAGCTAAAGGCTCAAATCATTTATGCTCCAGTATTGACCCTGTCAGAGAGCACAGATGGCTATGCAGTGTATTGTGATGCTTCTAGGATTTTCCTTGGATGTGTGTTGATACAACATGGGAAAGTGATTGCTTATGCCTCGATATAACTTAAGACCCATGAGAAGAATTATCCGACTCGTGACCTTGAGTTAGTAGCGGTGGTGTTTTCTTTGAAGATTTGGAGGCACTACTTGTATGGAGTGCATGTGGATGTGTTCATGGATCACAAAAGTCTTCAATATGTGTTTATTTAGAAGGACATGAATTTGCAGTAAAGGATATGGATTAGGTTTCTCAAAGACTATGAAATAAGTGTTGTTTACCACCCGGGCAAGGCTAATGTAGTGGCTGATGCTCTCAGTAGTTTGTTTATGGGGAGTGTGTCCCGTGGTTAGAATAGGAGGAATGAATTGGTGAAGGTGTCTATCGACTTACAGGCTTGGGGGTTCGCCTTACTTATTTAGCGGATGGTGATGTTATCATGTAGAATGGTGGAGAGTCTTATTTGGTGTCAGAAATTAAGGCAAGGCAAGATTAGTATCCTATTTTTGTGAAATTAAAGGAAAGTGTCCAGAATAAGAATGTGGAGGTTTACTCCCAAGGGGGAGATGATGTACTCCGATATTAGGTCTTACTAGTGTTTCAAAGGTAGGTAACTTGAGAGAGCAGATGTTGAGAGAGGGTCATAACTCTCGATATTTCATCTATCCAGGAGCCACCAAGATGTACCATAACTTATTGGAAGTCTATTGGTGGAATGGCATGAAAAAGGACATTGCAGAGTTTGTGGCAAAGTGTCCAAATTGCCAACAAGTGAGGGTGGAGCATCAGAGGTTGAGTGGTATTCTATAGGATATTAGTATTCCTACTTGGAAATATGATGAGATTAATATGGGCTTTATTACAGGGTTTCCTCGTACCCATCGAATGAATGATTCTATATGGGTGATTGTATATCGAATGATCAAGTCAGCACATTTTCTACCATTCAAAACTATGGATCCAACCAAGGAATATGCTAGATTGTACATGTGGGAGTTAGTTCAGTTGCATGGAGTTCCAGTGTCTATTATCTCAGATAGGGATACTTAGTTCACTTATTAGTTTTTGAAGTTGTTTTAGAGGAATCTTGATACTCAATCAAGCCTAGCACAGCCTTTCAGCCACAGACAGATGGTTAGGCCGAGTGGACCATTTAGACTCTTGAGGATATGTTGAGAGTTTTCTTGATGGATTTCAAGGATAGTTGGGATGATCACTTGCGTCTCATTGAGTTTTCCTACAATAATAGTTACCACTCCAATATTCAAATGGCTCTGTTTGTGGGTCTTTATGGGTGGGGATGTAGATCACCTATTAGATAGTTTAAGGTAGGTGAGGATACATTGATGGGACCAGATTCAGTTCATGAAGCTATAGAGAAAGTTCAGCTTATCGAAGAGAGGTTGAAGACAACTCAAAATCTTTAGAAATCATGTGCGGATGTTAGGTGGAGAGAGATTGAGGTTGAGTTCGATGACTGGGTGTTTCTAAAGAAGTCTCCCATGAATGGAGTTTTGAGGTGTGGAAAGAAGAAAAAGCTTAGTCCCTGATATGTTGATCTTTATGAGATTTTAAGGCATGTTGGCAATGTACATTATGATTTGGAGTTACCAGAGGAGTTGGCTTTGGTTTATCTAGTCTTTCGTGTGTCTTTGTTGAAGAAAGGCCTTGATGATCCATCCTTAGCTGTACCAGTGAAGAGCATTGGGGTAAAATATAGTCTTACCTATGAGGAGATTCCAGTAGTGATCCTTGATCGTCACGTTCGAGAGTTGAGGAACAAGGAGGTAGGTCCTGTGAAGGTTTTGTGGAGAAATTAGCTAGTTAAATGAGCTAAGTAGGAGCCGAAGCAGATATGATGGCTAGATACCCATATATTTTCCCTACTAGCTCAGTTCTAGCATGAGGTACTCATTTTCTCCTTAGTACTCTATTCAGTTTCATGTCAAGTGCATGTCTCTCAGTTCCTTTAATGTCTTTGCATGCATGTTTGTTTCATGAATTGAGTTTAGTCATGTATCTCAGTCCGGAGTCCGTCACTCCATCATTTTTAGTCTATAGCTCTTAGTGTCGAGATTGTAGCTCTTCTCCTATCTGTTCATCTTAGTTAGCCTTCATCTGAGGATGAATGTTCCTAAAGGGGAGAAAATGTAATACCCGAAAAGTCCCTAAGATCAGATCTGAGACTTGCAACGGGAATCAACAGAAAAAATGGCACCAGGCCATTAAACGACCATCAGGACGGGTAATTGTTAGGACCAATGAGTCGTAGGTTGGCTCGTTGGTAGAGGACTTTAGAAAAATGTCAAAATTCACCCAAAACCAATAAAAGAATTATATGACCCGTTGCTAGATTGTACTAGTCGGTAGTTTTAGTCATTGGAGCAGGTTTAAAGGGTGACTCAAAGCAGAAGCAGGATTCAATGAATGAACCAACGGTTCGTTGGTTGAATCAATATTCCATTGTATGGGCTATGGGTTCTACCAGTGGGAAATTTAAAGTCGGCCCACCACGATTATTTTTGTAAAACCCTATGCTTTTAACTTTAAGTGACGTCAATTTGGCAATCCTAACATGTGTATTAGAGGGTTTTACATAGCTTAATTCCTTTTTCCCATCAAAAACATCGTAGTGGGGAAATCGAGCTCTCAAAGGAAGTAAGGGTTCTTCATCTTCATTTTCTCCAAGTCTTTTGGGTCTCAATCCTAAGCAAGAATTCCATCAAGCCCACATATGTGGGGTCATGAATGGGGAATTTCTTCCACCCTCATTCCCAATCTCAATTAAATTACATGAATATAAGGCTCCAATCATGTTTTATGGAAATTCTAGGGTTAGATTCAATTTTAATGAAATATCTTATGATCTTCTATGAATTCAATCCTCTTATGATTCAATCCATGTTGATTATGATTGCATGTTTTCTACAAGAATCTCTTATGAACCTACATTTCTCAAGTTATGATGATTTAATCAATTATGCATGAATTTCATGAATCTCAAGCTTATATATCATGGACGAATCAACAACATTAGTTTCATGGCTAGTTCATGTATGTCAAGTACGTTTATGATTTTCATATTTTCCAACTAGCCCATGCAAACCAAGTATGTTTCATGAGTATCACTGTGAACAATGTGTATTTTTTGAGAGTAGTATTTAGCACTGAGTATGTCGGGTTTAGTGCACCCAGGTCGTAAAACTACATTCAAATGTAGGTATATTCTTGATTGAGCTTCACCAAAGAGTGTTCCCCCACCCGAATGGGCTCACAAGTGATATCACGCCTTTATCATTCTTTATTCTAGTAAGGCTTGGGAAGACTGTTCCAACATGAGCGAGATAATTGGAAATCATGTGCTCATTCATGATGGTATCAATTATGAGAATCTCCCATTGTTCCTTATGTTTTAAGTCATACATGTTCAGGATTTATGATGTCATGTTTTATAGTATACTTGACCCATTGTTCAATTTATGAGCTTTTACTTATGAATTTTAAACATGTTAAACTATATGATTTTACTTTCAAACCTTAGGTCATTATATTTCAGTTTATTATGAATAACTCATGTTTATGACTATCCCATGATAATGATTTTAGCATGATGTCCCTACTCTCATATTTTATTTCACCTACATACTTAGTAAATTAAAAGTACTGACCGCATACTTTTATGCTATATCATCTCATGATATAGGTTCAGGTGATTAGTCCCAGTTGCACCGCTAGATCCTATCCAACCCCAACTTCAGCAATTTTGGTGAGTACTAATCATCTGAGGACGTCAGTCTATGTCTTTCTGCTTAAGACTTTAGCAGAGCTAGTTGGGGGTGTTGTTCCATCAGCTCATCATATGAGTAGAGGCTTTTAGACTTCATGTTAGATGTTCATCGGTTTTGACTAGTCGTCACATTCCATATAATTTATGATATCATAGACCTTTATTCATGTCTTATGTTATGCTTTATGATTATTCTGATGAGCCCGCAAGTGTACGGGTCGTATAAGCAATACAGTGGCTCTTTTGTAGAACCGGATTGTCGAACCCACAGGAATAGGAATACGGGGTGAAACCTTTCAAATGTTAATTTACTACAACTATAACAGTGAAGACAACAGAGTAACGAA